>JABCRI010000383.1:0-29335 GCA_015143295.1 Tetracentron sinense | reverse complement strand
TTATTTATCATCATGCGGTCATGCCATGTCATGCTTGCTTGGAAAGTAAACTACTTGTGAGGGAAGGGAGACCCTTCATCCTAAATGCCCATGCTTGTCATGCCGTGCCATGTCATGCTTGTATCATGCTTGGAAAAGTAAACTACTTGTGAGGGAAGGGAGACCCTTCTTCCTAAATGCTCATGTCATGTCCTTTCACTTGTGAGATGTTCTTGTGAGATGTACTTGCGAGGGAAGGGAGGCCCTTCTTATGTTATGTATGCACTTGTGAGGGAAGGGAGACCCCTTCTTATGAAAATGCATGATTGTCTTGTCCTTGCCAAAAGCGAGGTAAAACATATCGTACGATATGCCCCACCTCTAAATCCATTCTTGAAAACCTCGGTAAAATCATGTCATGTATGCGTGCTCGTGAGGTCGTGTGCATACTTGCATTTGGAATTAAATATGGCATTTGAGTAATTCATAACACATAACATCAATGATTTGGGCAATTTAATATTGATATCATTTAGGGAAAGCGAACAATCACACTATCATAACCCTAGCAATTTCCATAAACCTTAAACATGCATTTTCTTAATTTATCATTCATTTTATTCACCTTGGCATTTCATCAAACATGGTACATTCATTATTCATTAACCCTACAACATGCTTTTCTAGGTGGGTTATACTCACATCACACTTGTATGTTTATTATTAGTACAATGCCCTTCCCCATTCATTCAATACATCATCCACACGGCATCCATTCGCCAACATCCCTCTCCATTTACCATACATACCACCCATCTCATAATATATATATATATATATATATATGAAGGAAAACAAGAAGGAATAAGGAAATGAGAGGCTATAACTAGGAGGGTAGTAAAAGGTACCGACCTTGACAAATGGGGGAAGAAATCCTCCACCAAACGCACGTGAGTTGCTGCCCTAGCTTGAGGAGAGTGCCCCACACGAGCTCCACGAATGCTTGAACCGAAATCTTGAAGAAATCGGGCTTGAGGTTGATCTAGGGTTTCAAAACCCCTTTGATTTCTCTCCAAAATGGAAACCTAGGTTTTGGAAAACCTTCTCCTTTCTCTCTAATCTCCCAAATCTTCTAAGGGTTGAGAATGAGCCCTAAAGGCTCGGGCAATCCTATATAGAAAGGGTATAACATCCGAATGCCGAAAATGCCCTTAGTGAAAATTCTGTAAAACGCGAGGACCGAGCGATCGGTGTTAATGACCGATCGATCGGTTGCCTACCGATCGATCGGTTTCATAACCGAGCGATCGGTTGAAATTTCACTCTCTGGAAAATTTCCCCATAGTAAAATCTCGACCAGTCGATAGCCTCCGAGCGATCGGTTTTGGACCGATCGATCGCTCCATGGACCGAGCGATCGGTGGTCTGCCAGGTCCAAACTGTTTTGGCCATAACTTTTGACTCGTTCGTCCGATTTTGACGATTCAACTTGCGTTGGGTTCGTACTTCGAAAACGAACATTTCTGACGTTTCAGAATTTCTAATTTCTTCCTTATTATTAATTGCATTACTTTAAAGGAAAAATGGCTACGAAGGGTCATGCATAAATGTGAAAAGGTCCGGGGCTCTACATCCTTCCCCCTTACAAAAATTTCGTCCTCGAAATTTAGACGCTACTTGCATTACAAATCAACAAGAAAATTACAAGTCATATACAAACTTATACAAAACTCATTCAAATATTTCTGGGTACTTCGCTTTGACTTCGGCTTCACGCTCCCATGTAGCTTCTTCCCGAGCATGGTGTTGCCATTGCACTAGGACCAAATGGATAGTCTTGTTGCGAAGCACTTGATCTCTTCGATCCAATATGTGAATCGGCTTCTCAACCAACGTGAGATCTTCTCGAATTTCCAACGGTTCTAATTCTAGTACATGCGAAGGGTCCGCAATGTACTTCCGAAGCATAGACACGTGGAAAACGTTGTGAACCGCGGCCATGTGAGGTGGGAGAGCTACTCGATAAGCAACTTCACCAACCCGCGTGATAATCTCAAACGGTCCAACATAGCGAGGACTGAGCTTGCCTCGCTTGCCAAATCTCATGATCCCTTGCTAGGAGATACTTTCACAAAAACTTGATCCCCTACTTGAAATTCCAAGTCCCTACGGCGCGTGTCCGCATAACTTTTCTGGCGATCTTGAGCGGCTTTCAATCGATCCCGAATGATCTTAACTGTGTTTGCAGTTTGTTCAATCAATTCTGGACCAAGTAATTTCCTTTCTCCTACCTCATCCCAATAGAGAGGAGACCTACAACTTCGCCCATACAAGGCCTCAAATGGTGCCATTTGGATACTTGCCTGATAGCTGTTATTGTAGGCGAATTCAACCAAAGGCAAATGCTCTTCCCAACTGCCTCTGAAATCCATCATACAAGCCCGAAGCATGTCTTCAATGACTTGGTTCACTCTCTCGGTTTGTCCATCCGTCTGTGGATGAAAAGCGGTGCTGAAATCGAGTCGGGAACCCATAGCTTCCTGAAAGCTTTTCCAGAATCGTGAAGTGAATCTTGGATCCCGATCCGACACAATACTGACAGGCACTCCGTGCAACCTCACCACTTCCTTGATGTACAAAGCAGCTAACTGACTAGAGTTGAAAGTAGTTCGGTAAGGCAAGAAGTGAGCGGACTTCGTCAAACGATCCACTACTACCCATATCGCATCTGAACCCCTTGCCGTCTTTGGCAAGCCAACTATGAAATCCATGGATATATTCTCCCATTTCCACTCGGAATCGGAAGGGACTGTAATAGACCGGCGGGCCGCATGTGTTCTGCTTTCACCTGTTGACACACCAAGCACCGTGCTACATATTCCGCAACCTCCCTCTTCATATTTCGCCACCAAAAGTGACTCTTGAGGTTCCGGTACATCTTCGTACCCCCTGGATGCACTGTGTACTTCGAACGGTGTGCTTCATCCAAAATCTCTCTTCGAAGGTCTGCATTGGCTGGGACGCACAGCCTTCCCTTGAATGTGATAGCACCCCGACTAGTGAGAGAAAAGTCTTCACTGCCCTTGGCAACTTCCTTGTCCCGGAAAGCCAACAATTCCGCATCCATGGCTTGATACTCTTGGATCAAATCTATAATGTACGGCCGAACCGTAACATTTGCCAAGGTAGGACCACGGACAGAGTTATTCACACTGATGTCCAGATTTGCCAAATCTTCTAGTAGCTTCCATTCTTGAACCAACATGTGTGCTAACAACCCCTGAGGTCTTCTACTCAGAGCATCAGCCACTACATTTGCTTTACCCGGGTGGTATTGAATGGTACAATCATAGTCCTTCAGAAATTCCATCCAACGCCTTTGCCTTAGATTCAGCTCCTTTTGGGAAAAGAGATACTTGAGACTCTTGTGATCAGTGAACACATAGAACTCCACCCCATAAAGGTAATGACGCCAAATCTTAAGTGCAAACACGACTGCGGCAAGCTCTAAGTCGTGCGTGGGGTAATTTTTCTCATGCTCCTTCAATTGCCTTGATGCATAGGCAATGACCTTCTTGTGTTGCATAAGCACACATCCAAGTCCAACGTGTGAGGCATCACTGTACACCTCATACCCAAGAGGTCCAGATGGTACTGTAAGGACAGGAGCTGTAGTAAGCCTCTTCTTCAGTTCCGTGAAACTGATCTCACACTTGTCGCTCCAAACAAACTTCGCATTCTTCCTTGTCAGGTGAGTAAGCGGTGCTGCAAGGCTAGAGAAACCCTCTACAAATCTCCTGTAGTAGCCTGCCAGCCCAAGAAAGCTGCGTATCTCAGTAACACTCTTGGGCCTCGCCCAACTCATAACAGCTTCTATCTTCTTCGGATCAACAGAGATGCCTTCCGCAGAAACAACGTGGCCTAGGAATGCCACCTCTTCCAACCAAAACTCACACTTGCTAATTTTGGCGTATAGCTTGTGCTCTCTTAACATTTCCAATGCAAGGCGAAGGTCGCGTATGTGATCTTCCCGGTTCTGGGAATAGACCAAAATGTCATCAACAAATACAATCACGCACCGATCTAGGTATGGTCTGAACACCCGGTTCATCAAATCCATAAAGGCTGCCGGCGCGTTCGTGAGTCCAAAAGGCATCACCAAGAACTCGTAGTGTCCATACCGAGTCCTGAAAGCAGTTTTGGGAACATCTTTCGCCTTAATCTTTAACTGGTGATAGCCTGATCGAAGATCTATCTTTGAGAAAAATCTCGCTCCCTTCAACTGATCGAACAAGTCATCAATCCTAGGCAAGGGATACCTATTCTTTATAGTGACTTTGTTCAATTGCCGGTAATCGACACACATCCGCATCGAGCCATCTTTCTTCTTAACAAACAACACTGGGGCACCCCATGGTGAGACACTTGGTCGAATGAAGCCAAGGCCTTGCAATTCCTCCAACTGAGTCTTTAACTCCTTGAGTTCAATAGGGGCCATTCTATATGGAGCTCTGAATACAGGAGCTGTGCCTGGTGCAAGCTCGATCATAAACTCAATCTCCCTGTCTGGAGGCAATCCTGGCAACTCCTCTGGAAATACATCCAGGAACTCACTCACAACCGGAATAGTTGATGAGTCCTTTGCCTCGGGGTTAGCTACGCCCAACGCCGCAAAACGAGCAATAGATCTGCTTTTCAACCCGCGAAAGTGGAATGGTTTTCCTTCTACTGGCTTGAAGAGTACCATTTTCTCAAAGCAAGCTACATGCCCATGATGTGCTGCTAACCAATCCATTCCCAATATAACATCAAAGTCTTGGAATCCAAGGACGATGAGATCAACCGCCAACTCGTGGCTTCCAACTTGGACCACACCATTTCTATACACTTTATCTGCCAATACTGTTTTGCCAAGAGGAGTCGAAATGGATAACTCCGGTTCTAGCTGACTTGGCTCCCCAGAAAAGCCTTCTGAAAAACTCGGCGAGACAAACGAATGAGTAGACCCGGTATCAATCAACACTCGAGCCAAATACTCATTGACTAGTAGGGTTCCTGAAATTTTAGCTAGTTACGTCAATTCAAGCCTCAACAGTGTATACACGTAAGTAAATATATATATAGCCTACCAACTACGTACACAAGGAATAAAACATAACATAACCATCACGAATAAGGAAAATAACTCCTAACGCGTACCTTGCACCACATCGTCAGATGCAAGTGCATCACCCTCTGTCAAGGCAAAAACTCGCCCTTGGTTTGCCTGGCGAGACTGAGGTGTAGACCGGGTAGTCTGAGATGACGCCTGATATGATCCTGCTGGGCGTGCTGGTGGCCTAATCCCCTGAGACTGGCCTGGTAAATGCCGGGTAGGGCAATCCCTGATCATGTGGCCCTGGCGACCGCAATGATAACATCCACCAGATGCTCTTCGGCAATCTCCTGCCGGATGCCTTTTGCCGCATGAAGTGCAGACCTCATATGTGTAGGCTGGAGGGACCGGAGGTGGTGTATACCTCGCTGCCTGAGGGGTAACTGGCCGTGGGGCCGGAAGAGCCTGAGGTCGAGGTGCCTGTGGTACGTACTGCCGTGGTGCTGGGGGCGCATAAGTCGGCCTCATCTGTGGTGCTGGCCATGTATACTGATAAGGACCAGTCCGGGCCCGCCTCTCTAAAGGTACCAAACCACTAGATTGGCC
Organism: Tetracentron sinense; assembly: GCA_015143295.1. Lineage (NCBI taxonomy): Eukaryota > Viridiplantae > Streptophyta > Magnoliopsida > Trochodendrales > Trochodendraceae > Tetracentron > Tetracentron sinense. Next base: position 23,655 of record JABCRI010000383.1, on the reverse strand, counting down.
TCTCGCCAATTCTCTCTTCTTGGACACAGTCTCTGAATTGGTCTCAACCAACAAGGCTTTATCCACTACTTCGGCGTAAGTGGTGTGCCTGAAGACCGACACTTTCTCCATGATGACATCCTTGAGCCCTTGCTCAAACCTCCTCGCCTTCATTGCCTCGGTGGCAATCATATGTGTCGCGAAGCGTGATAGCTCCGAGAACTTGGCCTCATAAGCGGCCACCGACATCGAACCTTGCTCAAGGTTGATGAATTCTCTCTCTTTCCTTTCCCGAGCTCCAACCGGGAAATACTTCTTATAGAACGTGTCCTTAAACTCCTCCCAAGTCCACGGTTGACCTTGCATGGTCAAGTCCCGTGTCCTCAATGCGGACAACCACCAATGGTGGGCTTCGCCCTCTAGCATAAAAACTGCCCATGCCACTTTCTCTTCCTCTGTAGGAGAGAGCACCGCAAATATCTTCTCAACCTGGAGGATCCAAGCCTCCGCAGTAAGAGGGTCCACACTCCCGTGGAAGGATGGAGGCCTCAATCTCCTGAATGCCTCAACTCCAGCTGTACGATGTACCGGAGCTGCGGGCGGTGGAGTAGGTGCCGCTGATGCCGGTATAGTTTGCCGAGCCGCCAGGATGGCGAGTGTCTCAGCAATAGAGCCTAAGACCTGGGAGAGGTCCGGCTGCTCATCCTCATCTCTGGAAGAAGATGAAGCTCTGGTGTGTGGTCCACGACCCCGTGTGCCCCGCCTCATGACTAAAGTCCTGAGAACAATAGCACCACATGAGTCTCACTCGAAACCACAGTTTATTTCCATGTCACTTCACAATAATTCAATTTGTATTAGTTGTATAATACTAATATACATCACATCAAGTCATCAGAGTATTCATCACATTATACTTATACTTTAGTGTTCTAGCGTACCTAGGACCCATACTTGGTCAAAGCAACCATTTTAGACTAAGACTAAAGTTTAGTCTTAAACTTGGAACCAGACTCGTTCCCGACTCACTCCCTTCCTAACTTGTTTCATAACATATGCTCTTGTCAAGCCGTGGTATAAGATTCTAAGTGACCCTAGAGACCTAAAGCCTAGGCTCTGATACCACTTCTGTCGCGACCCAAAACCCACCCTAGGAGTTAGAGTGAATCTTGGACGACTCAATCATGACTTACATGACTTGCTTGACAAACCAACCTGCAAAACCCCACAGAGCATATACAATAGAGGACATCATAGCGGAAACATAACTATAAAACACAGCGGAAGTCTAACAAACCTCTAAGTATATACATATGGTCCAAGTTTATACAAAAAAAGGTAACCAAAAGAAAGTGCGGACAGACCCGCCAAAATACATGGATAAAATCTCTCATCTCACCCACAGCTAATCCTCTCAGAATCTACAACCACCTAATGGTAACCCTCAACTGGAGGTTCCTCAAAAGGCTCCTCGACGTACTCCTCCTCCACCCATGGACTCGGAGCACAGATATCAAATGGAGCAGCTGCTCCGCCGTCACCTGCCGACATAAGAAGTACGGCTGAGCATGGAATACTCAGCGGGTACTAAATACTAACCAATAGTCACAGCAACACCATAGCAGTATAGGAAGTAGGAAGCATTTCACATATATAAAGCAGGAAATAATTCAAGCATATAAAGCAGGAATAATTCATATCATGACAATAAAGTAAAGGAGTATATAATCATGCTTGAATTCATAAAAGCCGATAAAACCCTTGAAAACACCGTGCACTTGACTTGATTGGAAATACCATTTCCGTACTTGAAACTTGTCATGTTGTCTTATCTTATCATATCATGCGTGTCATGCCATGTCATGCTTGCTTGGAAAGTAAACTACTTGTGAGGGAAGGGAGACCCTTCATCCTAAATGCCCATGCTTGTCATGCCGTGCCATGTCATGCTTGTATCATGCTTGGAAAAGTAAACTACTTGTGAGGGAAGGGAGACCCTTCTTCCTAAATGCTCATGTCATGTCCTTTCACTTGTGAGATGTTCTTGTGAGATGTACTTGCGAGGGAAGGGAGGCCCTTCTTATGTTATGTATGCACTTGTGAGGGAAGGGAGACCCTTCTTATGAAAATGCATGATTGTCTTGTCCTTGCCAAAAGCGAGGTAAAACATATCGTACGATATGCCCCACCTCTAAATCCCATTCTTGAAAACCTCGGTAAAATCATGTCATGTATGCGTGCTCGTGAGGTCGTGTGCATACTTGCATTTGGAATTAAATATGGCATTTGAGTAATTCATAACACATAACATCAATGATTTGGGCAATTTAATATTGATATCATTTAGGGAAAGCGAACAATCACACTATCATAACCCTAGCAATTTCCATAAACCTTAAACATGCATTTTCTTAATTTATCATTCATTTTATTCACCTTGGCATTTCATCAAACATGGTACATTCATTATTCATTAACCCTACAACATGCTTTTCTAGGTGGGTTATACTCACATCACACTTGTATGTTTATTATTAGTACAATGCCCTTCCCCATTCATTCAATACATCATCCACACGGCATCCATTCGCCAACATCCCTCTCCATTTACCATACATACCACCCATCTCATAATATATATATATATGAAGGAAAACAAGAAGAAATAAGGAAAGGAGAGGCTATAACTAGGAGGGTAGTAAAAAGTACCGACCTTGACAAATGGGGGAAGAAATCCTCCACCAAACGCACGTGAGTTGCTGCCCTAGCTTGAGGAGAGTGCCCCACACGAGCTCCACGAATGCTTGAACCGAAATCTTGAAGAAATCGGGCTTGAGGTTGATCTAGGGTTTCAAAACCCCTTTGATTTCTCTCCAAAATGGAAACCTAGGTTTTGGAAAACCTTCTCCTTTCTCTCTAATCTCCCAAATCTTCTAAGGGTTGAGAATGAGCCCTAAAGGCTCGGGCAATCCTATATAAGAAAGGGTATAACATCCGAATGCCGAAAATGCCCTTAGTGAAAATTCTGTAAAACGCGAGGACCGAGCGATCGGTGTTAATGACCGATCGATCGGTTGCCTACCGATCGATCGGTTTCATAACCGAGCGATCGGTTGAAATTTCACTCTCTGGAAAATTTCCCCATAGTAAAATCTCGACCAGTCGATAGCCTCCGAGCGATCGGTTTTGGACCGATCGATCGCTCCATGGACCGAGCGATCGGTGGTCTGCAGGTCCAAACTGTTTTGGCCATAACTTTTGACTCGTTCGTCCGATTTTGACGATTCAACTTGCGTTGGGTTCGTACTTCGAAAACGAACATTTCTGACGTTTCAGAATTTCTAATTTCTTCCTTATTTATTAATTGCATTACTTTAAAGGAAAAATGGCTACGAAGGGTCATGCATAAATGTGAAAAGGTCCGGGGCTCTACAGCAAGGCCTTGGTTTCATTCGACAAAGTGTCTCACCGTGGGGTGCCTCGGTGTTATTTGTTAAGAAGAAGGATGGCTCGATGCGGATGTACGTCGATTACCGATAGTTGAACAAAGTCACTATAAAGAATAGTTACCCATTGCCTAGGATTGATGACTTGTTCGATCAGTTGAAGGGAACAAAATTTTTCTCTAAGATCGATCTTCGGTCCGGTTACCACCAGTTCAAGATCAAGGCCAAGGATGTGCCCAAAACTGCTTTTCAGATTCGATATGGACACTACGAGTTCTTGGTGATGCCTTTTGGTCTCACAAATGTGCCGGCAGCCTTTATGGATTTAATGAACCGAGTGTTTCGGCCATACCAGAATCGATGCGTGATCGTGTTTGTGTCGCGACCCAAAACCCACCCTAGGAGTTAGAGTGAACTTTGGACGACTAATCATGGCTTACATGACTTGCTTGACAAACCAACCTGCAAAAACCTACAGAGCAATATACAATAGAGGATATAAACAGCGGAAACATACTCTAACATAGCACAGCGGAAGTCTAAACAAACCTCTATGTATATACGAAACCAAGTTTACACAAAAGGAATCCAAAAGAAAGTGCGGACAAACCCGCCAAAATACATGAATGTATATCTCTCATCTCACCCACAGCTAATCCACTCAGAATCTAACTCCACCTACTGATAACCCTCTACGGGAGGTTCCTCCAAAGGCTCCTCGACGTACTCCTCTTCCACCCATGGACCAGGAGAACAAACATCAAATGGAGCAGCAGCTTCCTCAGAACCTGCCGACATAAGAAGTACGGCTGAGCATGGAATACTCAGCGGGTACCAAACACTAACCAATAGTCATAGCATAAAAATGGCAATACATAAATCAGGAGCAATTTATATATGTTAGACGGAAACAATTCATATCATACAAGGAAATAAAGCAATTTATAATCATGCTTGTATTTCGTAGAAAGTCGATAAAACCTCTTGAAAACATCGTGCACTTGACTTGGCTTGAAATATCTTTTCGTACTTGAAAGCTTGTCATGTTTGTCTTACTTGATCTTGTCGAGCGTGTCGTACGTGTCATGTCATGCATGTCATGCATGCTTGCTTGTGATCATGTAACTTGCGAGATACACTTGTGAGATATCCTTGTGAGATGCGCTCGAGAGATGCCTTGAGAGGGAAGGGAGACCCTTCTTTATGCAATGCACTTGCGAGGGAAGGGAGACCCTTCTTCATGATATGTATGTACTTGCGAGGGAAGGGAGGCCCTTCTTCATGATATGCACTTGTGAGTGAGGGGAGACTCCTCGTGGAATGTTGGTTCTTGTTTTCTTGTGAAAAGCGAGGTAAAACATATCGTAGGATATGTCCCAGCTCTAACCATGTTCCTGAAAACCTCGATAAATCATGTCATGCATGCCGTGCTCGTGGGAACCGTGTACATACTTGCATTTAAATTTAAATATGACATTTGGGTAATTTCACAACACATATAACATCAAAGATTGAGCAATGTAATATTCATATCATTTAAGGAAAGCAAGAAACACACTATCATAGTCCCTAGCAATATTCATAATTTATTAGGCATGCATTTCCTAATTTACAACTCACTTTATTCACCTTGGCATTTCATCAAACATGGTGTGTTCATTATGGATTTACCCTACAACATGCTTTTCTAGATGGGTTTTACTCAAATCATACATGTATGTTCATTATTGGAACAATGCCCTCCCCATTTTAATCATCACCACACAACCATTGGCATCCAATCGCCCATTCCATCTCCATTCACCATTCACAACCATCCATCTCAAGCACATGTGTAAATGAAAGAAAAATCAAAAGAAATAAAAGGGGAAAAGAGGAACTATAACTAGGAGGGTAGCAAGAAGTACCGACCTTGAACAATGAGGGGAGAAACCCCTTTCCAAAACGATCGTGTAGCTGCTGCCCTAGCTTGGAGAACACTCTCCACGAGTGTTTGAGCCGTGATCTTGGAGAAGAGCCGAGCTTGAAGTAATCTAGGGTCTCAAAACCCCTTTGATTTCTCTCCAAACTGGAAACCCTAGGTTTAGGAATCGCCCTCTCCTCTCTTCTTATCTCCCAATCTCTCTAAGTGTCGAAATGAAGCCCTAAAGGCTCGGGTTAAACTCTTAAGGTAAGAGTGAACCGACCAAAAGACCATAATAGCCTTACTAAAATTTCTGCAAAACGCGAGTACCGAGCACGTTCAGCTGTGAACAGTGCCAAACACGTTGTGCTGTGAATAGTGCTGAACACGTTGTGCTGTGAACAGTGCTGAACACGTTGTGCTGTGAACAGTGCTGAACACGTTGTGCTGTGAACAGTGTCGAACACGTTGTGCTGTGAACAGTGCTGAACACGTTGTGCTGCGAACAGTGCTGAACACGTTGTGCTGTGAACAGTGCTGAACACGTTGTGCTGTGAACAGTGTCGAACACGTTGTGCTGTGAACAGTGTTGAACACGTTGTCCGTTGTGTTGTGCATAGTGCTGAGCTTGTTGTCCGTTGTCTTATGTACAACGTGCCCATTGTGCTGTACAACGTATACGTTGTCTGCTGCACGACGTACCCGTTGTCTGTTGCACAACGGGTGCACAACGTATACGTTATCAGAGCTCGAGCTACGTTATTGGCATACGTTGTCTATGTGTTCTCTGTGTCTTATCAGGGCACATTGTCAGAGCACGTTATCAGAGCTATGTCCTTAGTGCCTTCCGAGCTACGTCCTTAGCGCCTTCCGAGCTACGTCCTTAGTGCCTTCCGAGCTACGATTGCCTGCAGGTCTAGACTATTTTGGCCATATCTTTTGACTCGTTCGTCCGATTTTGATGATTCAACTTGCGTTGGGCTCGTACTTCGAAAAGGAACATTCCTGACATTTCGAAATTTCCAATTTCTTCCTTATTTATTAATTATACCTCTTTAAAGGCAAAATGACAACGAAAGTGTCATGCATTAAAAGTGAAAAGGTCCGGGGCTCTACATCCTCCCCCCCTTACAAAAATTTCGTCCTCGAAATTTAGACGCTACTTACATTACAAACCAGGAAGAAAATTACAAGTCATATCCAAACTTATACAAAAACTCATTCAATTAATTCTGGGTACTTTGCTTTGACTTCGGCTTCACGCTCCCATGTAGCTTCTTCCCGAGCATGGTGTTGCCATTGCACAAGAACCAAAGGGATTGTCTTGTTGCGAAGCACCTGATCTCTCCGATCCAAAATCTGAACCGGCTTTTCAATCAAGGTGAGGTCCTCTCGAATCTCCAACGGTTCCAAGTCTATGACATGCGAAGGATCCGCAATGTACTTCCGAAGCATAGACACATGGAAGACGTTGTGAACTGCGGCCATGTGAGACGGAAGAGCTACTCGACAAGCAACTTCACCAACCCGTGTGATAATATCAAAAGGCCCAACATACCGAGGACTGAGCTTGCCTCGCTTGCCAAATCTCATGATCCCTTTGCTAGGAGATACTTTCACAAAAACTTGATCCCCTACTTGAAATTCCAAGTCCCTATGGCGCGTGTCTGCATAACTTTTCTGGCGATCTTGAGCGGCTTTCAATCGATCCTGAATGATCTTAACTGTGCCTACAGTTTGCTCAATCAACTCCGGACCAAGTACCTTCCTTTCTCCTACCACATCCCAATAGAGAGGAGACCTACAACTTCGCCCATACAAGGCCTCAAATGGTGCCATTTGGATACTTGCCTGATAGCTGTTATTATAGGCGAATTCAACCAAAGGCAAGTGCTCTTCCCAACTGCCTCTGAAGTCCAACATACAAGCCCGAAGCATGTCTTCAATGACTTGGTTCACTCTCTCAGTTTGTCCATCCGTCTGTGGATGAAAAGCGGTGTTGAAATCAAGTCGGGAACCCATAGCCTCCTAAAAGCTTTTCCAGAATCATGATGTGAATCTTGGATCCCGATCTGACACAATACTAACGGGCACTCCGTGCAACCTCACCACTTCCTTGATGTACAAAGCGGCTAACTGACTAGAGTTGAAAGTAGTTCGGTAGGGTAGGAAGTGCGCAGACGGTCTACTACAACCCAAATTGCATCTGAGCCCTTTGCCGTTTTTGGCAAGCCAACTATGAAATCCATGGATATGTTCTCCCATTTCCACTCGGGAATCGGAAGGGACTGTAATAGACCTGCTGGCCGCATGTGCTCTGCTTTCACCTGTTGGCACACCAAGCACCGTGCTACATATTCCGCAACCTCCCTCTTCATATTCCGCCACCAAAAGTGACTCTTGAGGTTCTGGTACATCTTCGTACCCCCTGGATGCACAGTGTACTTTGCCCGGTGTGCTTCATCCAAAATCTCTCTTCGAAGATCTGCATTGGCTGGGACGCACAGCCTTCCCTTGAATGTGATAGCACCCCAACTAGTGAGAGAGAAGTCCTCACTACCCTTAGAAACTTCCTCGTCCCGATAAGCCAACAATTCAGCATCCGTGGCTTGGTATTCTTGGATCAAATCTATAATGTATGGCCGAACCGTGACATTTGCCAAGATAGGACCACGGACAGAGTTATTCACACTGATGTCCAGATTTGCCAAATCTTCTAGTAGCTTCCATTCTTGAACCAACATGTGTGCTAACAACCCCTGAGTTCTTCTACTCAAAGCATCAGTCACTACATTTGCTTTACCCGGGTGGTATTGAATGGTACAATCATAGTCCTTCAGAAATTCCATCCAACGCCGTTGCCTTAGATTCAGCTCCTTTTGGGAAAAGAGATACTTGAGACTCTTGTGATCAGTGAACACATAGAACTCCACCCCATAAAGGTAATGACGCCAAATCTTAAGTGCAAACACGACCGCCGCAAGCTCCAAGTCGTGCGTGGGATAATTCTTCTCATGCTCCTTCAACTGCCTTGATGCATAGGCAATGACTTTCTTGTGCTGCATGAGTACACACCCAAGTCTAACGTGTGAGGCATCACTATACACCTCATACCCATAAGGTCTAGATGGCACAGTAAGGACAGGGGCTGTAGTAAGCCTCTTCTTCAGTTCCGTGAAACTGATCTCGCACTTATCACTCCATACAAACTTGGCGTTCTTCCTTGTCAGGTAAGTGAGCAGTGCTGTAAGGCTAGAGAAACCCTCTACAAATCTCCTGTAGTAGCCTGCCAACCCAAGGAAGCTGCGTATCTCCGTAACACTCTTGGGCTTCGCCCAACTCACAACTGCTTCGATCTTCTTCGGATCTACCGAGATACCTTCTGCAGAAACAACGTGGCCTAGGAATGCCACCTCTTCCAACCAAAACTCACACTTGCTAAGTTTGGCGTATAGCTTGTGCTCTCTTAGCATTTCCAAAGCAAGGCGTAGGTCGCGTGTGTGATCTTCCCTTGTCTGGGAATAGACCAAAATGTCATCAACAAATACAATCACACACCTATCAAGATATGGCCGGAACACCCGGTTCATCAAATCCATAAAGGCTGCCGGCGCGTTCGTGAGTCCAAAAGGCATCACCAAGAACTCGTAGTGCCCATACCGAGTCCTGAAAGCAGTTTTGGGAACATCTTCCACCTTAATCTTCAACTGGTGATAACCAGATCGAAGGTCTATCTTTGAGAAAAATCTCGCTCCCTTCAACTGATCGAACAAGTCATCAATCCTAGGCAAGGGATACCTATTCTTTATAGTGACTTTGTTCAATTACCTGTAATCGACGCACATCCGCATCGAGCCATCTTTCTTCTTAACAAACAACACCGGGGCACCCCACGGTGAGACACTTGGAGGAATGAAACCAAGACCTTGCAATCCTTCCAACTGAGTCTTTAACTCTTTGAGTTCAATAGGGGCCATTCTATACGGAGCCCTGAAACCAGGAGCTATGCCTGGTGCAAGCTCGATCACAAACTCAATCTCCCTGTCTGGAGGCAATCCTGGCAACTCCTCTGGAAATACATCCAGGAATTCACTCACAACCGGAATAGTCGATGAGTCCTTTGCCTCGGGGTTAGCTAAGCTCAACGCCGCAAAACGAGCAATACATCTACTTTTCAACCCGCGAAAGTGGAATGGTTTTCCTTCTACTGGCTTGAAGAGTACCATTTTCTCAAAGCAAGCTACATGCCCATGATGTGCTGCTAACCAATCCATTCCCAATATAACATCAAAGTCTTGGATCCAAGGACGATGAGATCAACCGCCAACTCGTGGCTTCTAACTTGGACCACACTATTTCTACACACTTTATCTGCCAATACTGTTTTGCCGAGAGGAGTCGAAATGGCTAACTTGGCTCTACAGAAAAGCCTTCTGAAAAACTCGGTGAGACAAATGAATGAGTAGACCCGGTGTGTTCATTATGGATTTACCCTACAACATGCTTTTCTAGATGGGTTTTACTCAAATCATACATGTATGTTCATTATTGGAACAATGCCCTCCCCATTTTAATCATCACCACACAACCATTGGCATCCAATCGCCCATTCCATCTCCATTCACCATTCACAACCATCCATCTCAAGCACATGTGTAAATGAAAGAAAAATCAAAAGAAATAAAAGGGGAAAAGAGGAACTATAACTAGGAGGGTAGCAAGAAGTACCGACCTTGAACAATGAGGGGAGAAACCCCTTTCCAAAACGATCGTGTAGCTGCTGCCCTAGCTTGGAGAACGCTCTCCACGAGTGTTTGAGCCGTGATCTTGGAGAAGAGCCGAGCTTGAAGTAATCTAGGGTCTCAAAACCCCTTTGATTTCTCTCCAAACTGGAAACCCTAGGTTTAGGAATCGCCCTCTCCTCTCTTCTTATCTCCCAATCTCTCTAAGTGTCGAAATGAAGCCCTAAAGGCTCGGGTTAAACTCTTAAGGTAAGAGTGAACCGACCAAAAGACCATAATAGCCTTACTAAAATTTCTGCATCGAATGCTTGAGCCTTGATCTTGAAGAAAACGGGCTTGGGGTTGATCTAGGGTCTTAACCCCTTTGATTTCTCCCCAAATGAAAACCTAGGTTTGGGAACCCTTTCTCCTCTCTTCTAATCTCCCAAATCTTCTAAGTGTTGAGAATGAGCCCTAAAGGCTCGGGCGATCCTATATAAGAAAGGGTATAACACCCGAATGCCGAAAATGCCCTTAGTGAAAATTCTGCAAAACGCAAGGACCGAGCGATCGGTGTTTTTGACCGATCGATCGGTTGCCTACCGAGCGATCGGTGTGTTGACCGAGCTCTCGACCAAAAATCAACTCTCTGGAAAATTTTCCCATACAAAAATCTTGACCAGTTGATAGCTACCGATCGATCGGTTTTGGACCGATCGATCGCTCTATGGACCGAGCGATTGGTTGCCTGCAGGTCCAGACTGTTTTGGCCATATCTTTTGACTCGCTCGTCCGATTTTGACGATTCAACTTGCGTTGGGTTCGTACTTCGAAAAGGAACATTTCTGACATTTCGGAATTTTCAATTTCTTCCTTATTTATTAATTATTCCTCTTTAAATGTAAAATGGCAACGAAAGTGTCATGCATTAAATGTGAAAAGGTCCGGGGCTCTACATTACTAGGGCCCATGATAGTGTGTTTTCATGTTTTCCCTAAATAGCATGAATATTGACTTACTCAGATTATTGATGTTATATGTATTGTGAATTACCCAATTGTCATATTTAAATTCAAATGCAAGTATGCACACGATTCCACGAGCACGACATGCATGACATGTTTCACCGAGGTTTTTCAAGAACGAAAATTAGAGGTGGGAGATATCCTACGATATGTTTTACCTTGCTTTTGGCAAGAACAAGACTAGCATGCATAAAGAAGGGTCTCCCTTCCCTCGCAAGTACATATCATAAAGAAGGGTCTCCCTTCCCCTGCAAGTACATATCATAAAGAAGGGTCTCCCTTCCCTCCCAAGTACATATCATAGAGAAGGGTCTCCCTTCCCTCTCAAGTGCATATCATAAAGAAGGGTCTCCCTTCCCTGTCAAGTGCATCTCACAAGTGCGTCTCACAAGTCCAAGCAAGCACGCATGACACGCATAACATGACACGCTTTACAAGATCAAGCAAGATAAACATGACAAGATTTCAAGCACGCAACAAGTATTTTAAGTCAAGTCAAGTGCATGACTATTTCAAGAGGTTTTATCGGTTTTTCTGTGATGCAAGCATGAATATAAATTGCTTTACTTCCTTGTTATTATATGAATTGTTTCCTACATTATAGTATGAATTGTTTTCTGCTTTATATTTTGTGATTGTTATGCTATGACTGTTGGTTAGTATTTGGTACATGCTGAGTATTCCATGCTCAGCCGTACTTCTTATGTCGGCAGGTGATAGCGGAGCGGCTACTCCTTTTGATATCTGTGCTCCGAACCCTTAAGTAGAAGAAGAGTATGTCGAGGAACCTGTAGAGGAACCTTCGGTAGAGAGTTATTATTAGAGGTGGTAGATTCTGAGTGAATAGCTATGGGTGAGTTGAGAGATATATGTTCATGTATTTTGGCGGGCTTGTCCGCACTTTCTTTTGTGTATTTTTTTGTATAAACTTGGATCACATATATATACATAGAGGTTTGGTTAAATCTTCCACTGTGCCACTTTAGAGTATGTTTCCGCTATCCTCTATTGTATGTGCTCTGTGGGTTTTTTTGCAGGTTGGTTTGTCAAACAAGTCAGGTAAGTAATGATTAGTAGTCCAAAGTTCACTCTAACTCCTTGGGTGGGTTTTGAGGTGCGACAGGAATTTAGAGTAAATATTTTTAATTGCCATAAACCCTATTCACCCCTCCCCCTCTAGGGTCCATACCCTGGGCAACAATTGGTATCAGAGATAGAAGCTCTGCATTTGATCAAAAAAATCTTAGAGTTTAAAGATATATTTTTATGACAAATTTTATAAATTTTTATTCAACCTCCCTAAGAGAAGGCCAATCAACCCTAAGACCTCCTTTATTTGATGGCCAATACTATACATATTGGAAAGTTAAATGATGTGCTTCATTCAAATTTAGATTATAAAGTTTGGCAATCAATAATGAATGGTCCCTTCATCTCCTCAAAGCTTGTCAATGGTAATAAAATACCTAAGAATGAGGATGAATGGATTAAAGAGGATTTTAAACTCATTCAAACCAATGCCAAGGCAATAAGTTATTTATATTGTGCCTTGAGTCCTCAAGAATTTAACAGAGTCTCGGGTTGTGACTCCGCTAAGGAAATTTGGGATAAACTCCAAATCACCTATGAAGGGACTAACCAAGTAAAAGAAGAGAAAATTAATATTTTAATCCATGAATATGAACTATTTAGAATGATAGAGAATGAGCCCATTTCAATTATGTTTTCAAAACTCACTAACATTACTAATGAACTTAAATCTTTTGGTAAAGTTTATTCAAATGCAGAAATTGTAAGGAAAATTCTCCGATCTCTACCAAAAGAATGGGCACCAAAGGTGACGGCCATTCAAGAAGCTAAAGACCTCACCAAGCTAACCATGGATGAGTTATTAGGCTCATTAATGACCCATGAGAGTATCATGAGGGAACAAAGCGATGAAGAGCCTACACCATCAAGAGGTCATGCCTTAAAGTCTTCTCAAATGAGCTCAAGTGAAAGTGAAGAAGAAGAGGAGATTGAGAAGATGGCAAGAAAAATTCAAAAATTCTTGAAGCACAAAAGAACATCAAGAAAAGAGCCATCATGAAGGAATTAAAAAATAATTCATCAAAAGCAAGAAGAGATAATCAAGTGATGAAGAGGAAGATGTGGTTTGCTACAAGTGCAAAAAGCCCAATCATATCAAACTGGAGTGCCCCATACTCAAGAAAAGATATACCTACAAGAGAATGGCAATGGAAGCCACAACTTGGGATGACTCCGATAGAAATTTGGATGCTAGCTCAAGTGAGGAAGAAAAGACCAATCTATGCCTCATGGTCCATGAGGATGAGGTAAGCTCTTCAAAAGATAACTCTTTATCGTTTGATGAACTTCAAGATGCATTTGATGAACTTTATGAAAATTATACAAAAATGTCATCTAAAATTAAAATACTTAAGAAAGAAAACTCTTCTTGTCAAAATAAACTTGAATTTGTGCAAAATGAAGATAAGTTTCTAAGAGAAGAAATTGTGACTCTTAAAAAGAAAAATTTATCAATCTCAAGTGAAAATGAATTCCTAGTAAATGAGAATGATAAGTTAGTAAAATAAAATGAGATTGTGTTAAATGAAAAAGAAAATATCTCTCAAAAATCTCAAGTATCAACTATTGTATGCAATAAATGTGAATCTTTAAATACTAAAGTTGAAAATTTGACTAGCACTCTATCAAAATTCTCTATAGGACAAAAGAGTTTAAATGTGTTGCTAGTAAATCAAAAGTGTGTGTTTAATAAGGCTGGATTAGGCTATAATGCTAATCTTAAACAAAACGATTATGAAAAAAATTTTACCCCTTGCTCTACAAAGAACATGTATACTTTTGTTAGAAACAAAAGGGTTAGGCAAGTTTGGGTGCCTAAGGGAACTAGTATTCCCAAAAGTAATGTTGTTGGACCTAAGATGGTTTGGGTGCCAAAGAGTGCTACCTAAACTTATGTAGTAGGATGCGTAAGTCAAGTTTCTTTAAAAAATTAAAAATCTTGTAAAAAGAACTTGATTATTGATGCTCAATGTGTTTGAAATGCTATGATTTTGATATTTTGAGCCTTGAACTTGCTTTGATTGATGAAATGCTTGAATACTTGATATGAGCTTATACTACGTATTGAATGATGAAAAGCTTACATGTTTAGAATCATGAATGTTTTGATTGAATGTTTGAAACATGTATGATGCAATGTCATGCTATGCTTTGATGTTATGCTGAATGCCATGACTTGTTTGAAATATATATGATATGATTATTTGAATTTGAATGTGATATGATTGATGCTTGAATTTCTATATATGCTTGATGATATGATTGAGTAATAAAGATATATAGATTTTATGCTTTGAAATTTAACCATAGATGATGTGAATTCAATGCTTGAATTGTATTAAATTGATGCTTAAATGACTTGAATGTATGCTTCACTGCACAAATGTTCAACTGAGTGGCACCGTAAGTCTTTGGTATCCTCTCACTGGTTATTACAGAGCAACTGCCCAAAGAGCTCAGGAATTAGAACATTTTTGTTTACTACTTGAATGATATCATGAACTTTGATTGAAAATATGTTCGATGGTATCCTTTGCATTAATTGATTTTGATGATCTTGTTTGACTTGGTTATGAACATGTTTGATATGATTTGCATTGCTTAATGATGATTATTAAAGTATTTAAATGATCATTTTTGTTAAATGAAAAAAGAATTGAATTTAGGAGGAAACAGAAAATTTCTGATTTTTTCTTCTATCCAGTCGATCAGATGAAGCCTCCAATCGACAGGATAGACAAAAATTGTCTGTCTTGTTGTTTTGCTGTGTTGAATTGAATTGTTTTGCTGAAAATGCTTTGGTGCTTCAACTTGATCATGCTTTTTGATGTCGCCATAGGGGGAGAAATATGTAATGGAATGAAACTCATTTAAAATCCCTAATTGGTTTAAAAAGATAAGATCTTTGTGGTTAAAAGCCTTTTGCAAAAAGATATCAAAATGCTAAAAAGTCTTAACTCTTTAATTGATATCGAATATAAGGATTGATAACTAAACCATATGCAAGTGAATTAAAATTCATATAATAAAATGAATGCATATGTTTAGGGGGAGCTTTCCTAAAATTCTTTATAGATATTATTTATTGAGGGAGAGTTTTATCCCAATTCATTCTATTATTATGTCATCATCAAAAAGGGGGAGATTGTTAGCCTTTAGGATTTGACCTAATGCAACATCATTGATTTTGATGATAACACAATAAAGGAATAAATATTGTTTTACTAATGTCTCTCTTGAGTTTCTATGAAAATCAGATTAAGAAGAGCATTAGATTGCCTTTCATCCAAAAAGCATGAGCTGGACCATGTTAAAGCCTAAATGTAAGATGAAGTCCAAGTCAAAGTCATTCAAGCTCACATCATCAAGTTAACATAAGCTTAAGCATTAAGATAAAGATGAAGATGAAGGAGATGGATCATCACAAAGCAATATCAGATCCATAAGTGAAGTGAAGAATCTCAAGGTTCATTTTGTCTTAGTTTAAGTTGAGAGTGTTTAGGACTTTTATAAAAGTCCTCATTAGATGGTTTGGATAAAAAGCTCAAATACCTTAGATTGACCATAGGTCCCTTGAATTAACATTAAAATATGATTAAGGACCTTAGAACATGTTAATTATACTCATAAAGGTTAAGTACAAAACCTTGGAATCAAATCTTATCTTAAAGGTTTTGAAAATAGATTCTATAAATAAAATTAGCCTATCCAGTCAATCACATAGGCCATCCATCCGATTAGGAAGACCATCCAGTCGATCAGGCAAGCCCTGTGATCGATTGGATAGAACAAATTTTGAAAAAAATTGTCTGCATGTTTTGTTAGTGTTGGAAACCTCTTTGAATCCATGTTGGATCATTCTAATGATCATTATGAGTTGTTAATCATGTTTATCTATCAATCTAAAAGACTTTGGAATACTTAAAAATCATTCTAAAAGTAAGCCGTGGTCGTGGACATCAATCCTATAGAAGCCCAGACTTTTTCGTACTTAATGAATAGCACTTTCGTAGCTAATTGGCATTTAACGTAGTAAAATTAATAAATAAGGGAGAAATTGAAAATTCTGAAATGCCAGAAATGTTCATTTTCGAAGGATGAACCCAACGCAAGTTGAATAATTAAAATCCGACGAACGAGTCAAAAGATATGGTCAAAACAGTAAAATGGGTCAAAAATCTGCAGAGCACCGATCGCTAGGGATCAATCAGTTCACAACCGATCGCTCGGTCTAAATTAGCGATCGATCTGTCCATAACCGATCAATCGGTATTTATCGACTGGTTAACTTTTTTGTATGGGGAAATTTTCTAGAGAGCATATTTTCGACTGAGAGCTCAATGAAGAACACCGATCGCTTGGCAGGCGACCGATCGATCGGTATATCGCGTTTTACAGAAATTTCAGTAAGGGCTTTGTAACGCCCCAAAATACCCCCTAGGAGTTTAGGGATACTTTAGGCGTGACTATACGTACCTGCCAAACCATCCTGTCATGAACAAGATAATTAACGTACTAAACAATGATAATCAGAGCGCGGAAGCTAAACATAAATGCGGAAGCGTAAACTAACTTTTTCTTTTCTTCTAAGATTTCCAAAATAGTATTCCAAGTTAACATATATACAAAACATGTCTAAGTCTAAGGTGGACAGACCCACCAATCAAAATGTCAAAATACTTAAAAGACCCTTTCGTACTCTCGCCTCAACAGTAGTCAAGGTATGGCCACACGTCAAGGTCTCGGTCCGCCTGAGACTGCAGTGGGATAGACGGCTCTCTCTCCTCGATATACTCTTCCTCGACCCAAGGCTCTGGGTCGAGGGCTCCCTCAGTACCTGCCGACATGAAAGTACGGCTGAGCATGGAATACTCAGCGAGTACAAGCTACTAGCTATCCATAACAATAATAAACATGCAAAGAGTAGTACAATACCAATCATCAATTCCAGGCAATAGTAAAATCATAGAATTAAACAATATTAATCATGGAGAAATATTATCATCTTGATGAGCACGAATGCAAAAACGCCAACAAAACTTATGCTTGAAAACCCGTTTCTATGTCCCGGTATGCATTTTAAAACCATGTATGCGTGCATGCATGAATGTCTTGTCATCATCTTGTAACCTTGTATCTTGTAACTTGTGAGCCAGAGGCTAACACCCGAATCTCCCTGGGCTGCCAACCTCCTTGATATATGGTTTTCTTGTGAGCCAGAGGCTAGTACCCGAATGTCCCTGGGCTACCAACCTCCTTGACAATAGGTGATTTTTATTACTTGTTTAGTTTTCTTGTGAGCCAGAGGCTAGTACCCGAATGTCCCTGGGCTACCAACCTCCTTGACATGCAATATTTTCTTGTTGGTTATTATATGCATATGCTCTTGAAATCTCGGTTCATGCTATCATGCGTGCTCGTGTATATGTCAATAGTGACCATCGTGGAATGAGGATAGCAAGAGAGATATGGCATCATAATTCGATTCATCATATAAGCATAGGAGCACTTAAGAAATTTGCACATTACATGATCACATTACTTGATTAATTCATCATTCATAAGAGTACATGCATGAGGCCTATTTTCATTTTCTTCATTCAAGTCATTATTTCATAGTTTAGGTATTTTGTCAAACACTTAGCATGCAAGTTTCCTCATTGTTCATTTTCTCCTTTTTAGTGCATATTTTACATTCAATCACACAAGGTAAGTTTATTATTTATGTAATGCCTATCCTCCATTTTCCAATCCACAACCCACACATACCATACATCACCCATTCGGCATCCAATCGCCACATCCCACATCCATCCAAGCATCCATACCATTTCTTTATCTTGTTTATATTTATTAGGGATGATACTGAAATTTATCCAGATCAATGATCTCTAAGACCTAGAGGGGGGGTGAATAGGTCTATCTAATAATTTCTAACCAATTTTAATTTTTCAATTAATATGTTTAGAAATCAATGAACAATTCACTCAGACAATCCACACAAATCAAACACAGAAGATTTTTACGTGGAAAACCCTAACGGGAAAAAACCACGGGACCTTGTCCAGCAATAAACTTCACTATGAAAAGATATCAAGTATAAGACAAGACCTTACCAAAACAGAAACGACGTTCCTAGGTATAGAGTCTTACTCTTGATTTCCACGAACCAGCAGGTTCGATCTCCGCCGTAGCAGCTTCGGTTCCACACCGACCAAATCTTCTCAAGCTACTTCAAAACCACGATCACACACGATCGATCTCCTTCCACGGAGGCTCCGGATCAAACACCGGACACACACACAAGGTGTAGGGTTGTGAATCAATTTAGGAAGTTTCAAACCCTAGAGGGATCTCATACAGATCTGAGATCACACAATGCAAGATCAAAGGTTTAGATCTATACTTGCATTCTCTAGGATCAAAAAAAGAGGAGGGATCAACAAAGATCTAATAGAACAATAGGAAAAAACCCTAGAGGAGTTTCTCAGACCTCTACTCTTTCAAAAAAATCAAAGACCCGAATTAGGTCTCCAAAAAGTTGTTTATATAGGATTTAAAAAAAGAATCTAGAAAAATAAAAATTCTTTTTACGGGGACCGATCGATCGGTGCTCATTACCGATCGCTCGGTCCAAAACGGATCGCTCGGTTCTCATGACCGATCGCTTGGTTAAAAATCATCTCTCTGGAAAAATACCCCATACAAAATTTTTGTCCAGTCGATAGCCACCGATCGCTCGGTAGGCCACCGATCGATCGGTCTCAATACCGAGCGATCGGTTGAGACAGAATTTTTTTTCAAACCATATGTCTTTTCATGTTTATTTGATTCAACTAAGATCAAACAACTTTGTTAGGTTTAAAACTATCCTCCTAGGTATGTTTAGAGTTATCTAAGCCAAATCCAATTTGGGTAGGGGTCTCTATGTCCATTACCTTTCTAGATCCAGAGTAGGAGCTTTTTCTTCACTTTCTTCAATCTTCTTTAAGCTTTAGCTCTTCTCTTCTGACAAGTTGAACATGACTCGACGACTCAACTCACATGACCTATCTAATGATCACGGAATTTGCCAACACCTATTTAGGGATTTACAATCTCCCCCTTTGACAATTCCAGGACAAAACAAGACTAACTCATATACTAGGTTCAAATTTTCCCAAATGATTCAAATTGGAAAATTGACCTTTACATGACTCGAAAATAATTACATGACTTTTGACATGTTAGCTTGTCATGATTCACCAAACTTAGAACCTGTTTGCCTGCACATGCTAAATCAAAAACCTGTGAAGCATGGGAAATAAATATGGGAAATATCCAATAACATGTTAAGTATACTTTCCATAACATCATCCACACAATTATCATCCACGTCCACAAAATCCATGTGTTATCATGCACTCTCCCCCCTTTTGGGCTCGAAATGCCAAGGCGGACTATTACAATAAATTAACGCCATAAACACAAATGAGATGATATATAGAACCATCCTAAATGGCAGAAATCCATAACAATTTTAAAACATCCCAAATAGGTTTGTACTAAGTACAACCAAGACAAAATACATCGAAATGTCAAACAAAAACTAGAACTAAGATAAACTCCAAATATACACAGAACCAGAAGGAGTTTCTATCCTAGACATCAATCTAACTATCACTCCTGCTCATCATACAGAAGTGAGCTGGGACTCATAGTAAGCTCGAAAATCCCGAACATCTCTCTGTACGCCCAGCACTGCTGCATCGAGAGATCCAAGTCTACCATCGAAATAAAAAACTTCTGTAGTAAACTCCTCGTATGACGAAACATGAGTCCTGAGATCCATCTGCATCTACTCGGATCATCCCTGGCAAGATCATCCATAGTGGGCCTTGAGGAGGACGAGATGACCCAGCACCAACTTTATGCTCCCTCCTCTGTAGCTCGAACTGAGGCCATGTGAAAAAACTCATGAGCTAGGGTCTTTTGTGGAGTGTGACCCCTTAGGAACTCGAGTTTAGGGAAGAACCGGAGCGAGCAGATAACTCTTGAGAAACCAAGAAAGTTTAGGATGGGAGTGAGACAAATGGTAGGGTCCAACTGTGTAACAGTTTGTGGGCTTGGATCATCAAGCAAATGATGTGAGCGGGCAGATCAATATCACAGGCCCGTAAGAAGAACTAAACGAAAACTAGCTACATCTTCCTAAGGTCCGCGTAGAACCTTGGGAGGGATATTTGCATAATAAAATAGGGATACTAGTCTAGCTTTCTAGTGAGGTCGCCACTTAAATCAGAGACACAACCCAAAACGTAGGAGTGTACCACAAAAGAAAGGGAGACAAAACAGTTCCATGGTGTCTTTATCCTCATCACTCTTATAATTATAAGGATATATATGCATTTGGAACTCGAGGACAACCAAGGAATTTAGAAATCAAATCAGCATTATGACAAAGATTGTTCTATGCTCGAGATTTGAATGACCATTTTTTATGGTTGATTTCAGAAAAATAGAGTAAAATCCTAACTAAACGGCCAGAAGCAGGAAAGGATAAGGTAGTATACCTCCAATTCCGATTTGAAATGAGTTGAGTTTAGGAAGATAATAAGCACCAAATCGCTAATTTGAATGTCCGTTCAACCAATTCACAGTTTTGCTAAAATATCACATAGAGTTGAGCAGAAGTAGGACGGTAGGAACTGGGATATAAGACGGGAATGGGAGCTGAAAGCTTTACCTATTTTCGAAGTTTTATCAGCCCAAAGATTTTGTGGATTCTCAGTTGTAGAATCTATCATGTATTACGAATTGGCCATCCACAATTGAAATACCATCCATATGAGTGAAAGTAAAAGGCTCTGGTTTTGCATAATCTTCAGGAGGGTACTCTTGGTTGTTGAAGGCCAACCTCCGGCGTTGGAACGCCAGACATGAGATAGGCTAGAAGGATTAAGGACAAAAGGAAAGCATGGATGAACAGTTGAAGCCCTAGTGGGAGAATTTTCAAAACCTATATGAAGGAAAACATACGAAGGCGTACCTTTTTTGATGCTTGGAAACCTTAAAGGTGAATGGAATGACCCGTAGGAAGGATTTGGAGGGAGGAGGAACCCGAGAGATCGCTCTGGAGTTCGGAGAAGAAGGGAACAAGGAAAAAATAGAATAGAGAGGTTTTTAATCACCTTGATTCACGAAAAAACAAGACCGATCGATTCGTGTTCTGAAACCACCGGAAATCGGTGGTCTGAAAAGATTTTCAAAAATTTTACTTCTAAAAACCCTTTGTCTCCCCTCAACCAATGAAAAATTAAAAACTTAAGTTTCACCCTTCAAAATAAACCTAATTCACCAAAAAATTTGCAATAAATTGATTTCATTCAAATATAAAAAAAGAATCAACCAAGGACACTCATATATCAAGTCTAGTCAGAAATAGGAGTATGTAACAATAGTGATTTCAAAGGTGATTAATTTTGGTATTGGCATCAAATAACCAATCAGAAGTCAAGAAACAATGGAAGTAAGTAGTGTGAGAATGCAAGAATTCATTACTAGACTCTTTGAATTGGTTTCTTCCTGAAGCGAGATTTTTGACATTTATAGTTCAAATGGGACTCTAAGTTCAAAAAGGCGTTTTACAACCAAATAAAACATCCTACTTATATAGATGAGCAAGTTTACCCCCAATTTGACTAACAAATTTATTTCATTTCTGTTCAGTCAAATTGTACGCATTGTGCAAATCTTGGTGGAGTACACATATATAGTTTTAGCCAGTGGGACTTTAACTCAAGTGAGAAGGTAGCTCTTTCTAATGCCAGTGGGGGCTTGCCCCTGAGCAATCCATATAGCAGCCCTACGTTGTTAGGTAGCCATTACTCACTGGTTTTTTGGCAAAAATTCACTAGTAGCATCACACAAACTAAAAGGTAGCCTCTCATGTCAATAATTTTTATAACTAGGGGGGCTCATCTGATGAATTTTTAGTACATTGGTTATACTAGATTTGATTAATTCTAGGGAGCCAGAGGGGATCAATATCAGGAACTTGTAAGAGGAACTAAGACCTCTAAAGAATCAGTCAGAGTGCAGGTGAATATATACCATCTTTGTTTACTCAACTCTAACTGAGACCAAGCTAGCATGACCAAATTCAATCAAAAGTCAAACCAACCGTTTGCAAATCAATCCTAATGTATCCAATCCTATGAAAGTATTTATCCTTGCATTATATGTGGAAACATTGATTTCAGGGAAAAACTTTAAGAAAAATGATTGGAAAGAGAAGGTCATACAAAACATATTTTTTGCAATATTTTCAATGTTGAATGTTTTGGACTTTTTATACTTAAAGAAAATAACAAAAAAATGCTCTATGATAGAATGAAGAACAGGAAGAACCCAAGTAGGCTATGACAAAGGTGAGGGAGTAGCCGCGGAACAAGTCCATCGTACTCAACTCCCACAAAACCATATGGATTTCCTAAGGAGGTCAAAACATAAGGTTGTTGAATGTCCGCAAGAATTGAGTCTCAGTTTGGACACTCTATAGGACACCAAGCTTTTGCTCAACAAGAGCACGGAGGAATTGATAGGTTATGGCATGTGGTTTTGGGAGAGAATGTGACGGATTTTTGGAAATATGGATAGCTACTGAATTATCAAAATACACAGTGTCATAGTGGCTCTGTTCAATCCCGTATAATTCAACATTGTTCACCAACAGAAGTGAGGCAACAACGCCAGATTTTTGGTGTGGTGTTTGGTTTTTGTTGTGAGCTGTGCATGTATCAGAGTCTGAAGGTGGATCGCCGAGGTGGAAAATGAATTGCCCTGCTTTTGCTAAGCCAAGCCAAACTGAAGCAGTTACAAGTACTAAGACAACACCTCCAGAGGGTGTCTCGCTGAAGGCATTAGCATTTCCGGCCTCAACGAGCATCGGCCTACCACACATCGTGGCATGTGGTATCAAAAGAATACCAAGAGTCCAAAGATGGTTCACTCAATATCGAGATGCAGCTTAACTGCAAGCACGTGAAGACTCTTTTGGCTCGTTGATCGCGGGGCACAGGGCACCAACACTAAAGGGCCTATATAGGTCTTCTAGTAGCAGTTAGGTAGAGTAAAACTACCCAATCATGTTCTATAAGAGAGTTTGTATCAACATCTTTGCCTGTAGCATCTTTACTGTAAGTTTGTAGTAGAATTATAGGAGGTTGACTGTGAGCAGAGCTCATGCCAAATTTCTTACTAGATTGTTTAGCAGTAGCTGAGTTGAGGATATTGAGATCCCAGAATCAATTGCTTATCTGAAGACAATGAAGAACCTTAGCTCACCAACCATGGCTTCATGTTCAAATTCATTTTCATTGTTCAGCATAGAAATGAAAGAGACAGGTAGAGGTTAATGTGGAACCAAATACTATGTATCACACAATATCTGGGCGCGAAGAGGACAATATACAGCAGATCTTTATGAAAAGGGTTCTGTCTACCCCCCTCTC
>JABCRI010000382.1:0-44913 GCA_015143295.1 Tetracentron sinense | reverse complement strand
TTTCTTTAAGATTTTTAAGGGTTTGTATGGAAACGAATTTCAGATCTCTGAACTTAGCCTTGTGACTCCAACCCCTTAGATTCAAGATCGGATGGTAATGCATAATAGAAAATTTTGATTTCTATTTGGGTTCTCTTGGCAAAGAAAAAAAAAAGGAAGAAAGGAATTGGATCCTGATCTTAGATCATCGATCCAGGATCAGGATTACGAAGATGACCAGAAACTTTAATCTGTCACCGTGATCAGAATCTCCATTACAAAGAAGAGAAGATCACATACCTTTTTTTATAATAGGAAGCGAAGCACCAAATCACTATCAGATCAAATGCTGAAGACGCCGAATGAGAGGGAGCTGTTTCCAGTAGGTTTTCCTGAAACTTTTTCCGGCTTACAGTGGAGAAGGGAAATGCTGGGCCGACTCTCCGTCGCGGTGGAGATTTTCCCAAAGGGAGACTCTTTATCAAGTAGAGGGGCATTATGGTCCAGTGATATTATATTTTAGAGGATTGCTAGCTTGCTTTTACTCTCCCACTCTCAACCCACGGGATTGTATGGTAACGGGCCGGGTTAATTGGGTAACCCGAACCGCCCGCCCGCCCCTATTTATTTATTTTTGATATTAGGAAACCAAACTCCTCAAAATTTTCACCTCTTTGCCCGCCCGCCCCTATTTATTTATTTTTTATATTAGGAAACCAAATTCCTCAAATTTTTCACCTATTTTCCCGATAAAGATTAGGGTTTAAGCTTATGTGTATACAACCCATTTGCCAAAGAAAATTTTTTCATAGCATGGACATGGAGGTGGGTGCCCCCTTCGGTTATTTTATATTTAAATATTGTTTACAAAGCCTTAGATTCTTCTACTATTATAATTGGACTCTCCGGAGTCCGGTTACAACTCATTGGTCAACACGTGTCCATTTTAATACCTCTTAATTGTAATTAAGATTCATTAACCATTAACCCTTAGGGTTCAACCACATAATCTTGTTTCTTAGAAAAAAAACAAATAATAAATATTTACTCTAAACGTTAAAGTTGTCAATTATAGTTAAAAGACTTTAGTGTTATAAGTTGTAACTGGACTCCAAGGAGTCTAGTTTGAGGATTAATCATGGAGTAGTTGTCCCATTAAAAATTAAAAAAAAAAAAACTTTTCTTTTTAATTATTTTACAGGCCGTAGTCATTGGACAAGGGACAACTACTCCTTAAACTTTTTCTTAAAAAATTTATATTATTTAATAGGGCATATAATCCCTGCATAAGAAGACCTTTAAACCTTTAAAATCAAAATATATTTTTATACTATGGTATTTAATTATTTAATAAGGCGTAACAATATGTGAAGGAGATAACTGATCTAGTAAGGAGAAACAATACATTTAGGATATGTACAAAGGGTATAGACGAAATGACCCACAAACTTAATCAATTCCTGGCTCCACCCCAGCCCACAGTAAATTCCTAGCTCTACCCCTACTCTCGAATCCTAACCATCTATGGTTTACTACTAAGATCAGAATTTGACTTAATTTGTTTTGTCTTTTCTAATGCTATATTAGCTATAATCTTAAGACATAGATCTTAGATCATATTTGGGAGTATACTTTGGGAATAGCTAAAGACATACATTTTTTTGTTGCAGTAGATTTCTTGTTGTTTTTTTTTTCATTGTACAAATAAGAGACACTACACAATCAGACCTAAGGTAAAACCGCCAAGGTGTCATAAGAGTAAACACATGCACCCACTCCAAAAGGACAGCCAATCACGATTGAATTCAAGGAGAGTTAAATCACACACATGTCAACACATGTCCCTTTTAATCCCTATTAACCATAGTGAAGATTTATTAATCCTTAGGTTCAACAATATAATATTGGTTTATAGAAATTTGTTTTAAAAAACTAACCCTAAGGTTAAAATTTCAAAACCATAAGGTTAATTTTTATAATATTTTTTTTAAAAAAAAACCAATGTTAAATTGTTGAACCCTAACGGTTAATAAATCTTAACCATGGTTAATAGAAATTAAAATAGACGCTTGTTGACATGTGGATGTGATTGACAATTCGCTATGATTCGATCTCCTCCAAAGGGCCGACTAATGGTAGATAGGATCACAACTAATTGGTATTGAATTCACTAGAATTCAATTGCATATGTTGCAGATGTTGATTGGAAGAGAAAAAAAATCAAAATTTTGAATGTTTTTTTTGCTCTTTTTCCTTATCCAATTTAATTTGCTACATATGCAATTGAACTCTATTGAATTCAATTGCAATTTGTTGTAATCCTATCTCCATTAATGGAGAATGAGATTGAATCACAGCCAATCATGATTGAACTGAGGAAGAGTTCAATCGCATTCACAGGTCAACACGTGTGCTTTTTAACCCCTATTAACTATGGTCAAAATTTATTAACCCTTAAGGGTTCAACAATCTAACTTTGGTTTTTGAAAAAAAAAAAAAAATTTATTTAACCTGAAGGTTAAAATTTATTAACCCTAAAATTAGTTTTTTTTAAATATTTTTTCTAAAAACTAAACCAATGTTAGATTGTTGAACCCTAAGGGTTAAGGAATTTTAACAATCTTAATCACGGTTAATATAGGTTTAAAAGGACACATGTTGATTGGTCGGTGCTAAATGTTACACATAGAAACACCTCAATCTTAACTTGTTAACCTTTTAGAGTAATCTCTTAAATATTTTTATGCTACTTGGTTGTTTATTTTTGTTTCAGGTTCATGCGAGAAAAAGTGTTTAAAATTAAAGGATTAAAAGCATTAAAGGATCTCAGGAACAAAAGGGTAGAAGAACGGAGCAAAAATATAAAAGAAAATCAAAAATTACTCTGGGCGATCGATCGCCTAGAGGAGGATGATCGATTGCCCTCCCTGCGTTTGGATATTTTGAAAAGCGTGAAAAATCTTTTTTGGGCCCAGTTTGACTATTTTTAAAGACCAAAATTTCATAGAGAAAAAAAGAGTTGTACCCCAATTAGAACTCCTTATTTTACAAGGACTCTATCTTTCTCTCTTTCTTAATAAAAAAGAAAATCCTTAGTCATAATCAATGTGTAGAGATTTTGGGATTTGAAGAAGATAAGCTCTGGAGATCAAGGAAGTTATGAAAAAGAATTCATTAATTTTGTCTATGAAGATAATGTGTTCCTCCCTCGTGATGAACTAATTTTCATTCTAGGGTTTCGATGAAACCTTAGCCAAGTAACTGTGTCGTTTTATTTTGATTTCCTATTTATGAAACATTAATCGCATAATGAGAGAGTTGTTTCAACAACTAGATTTAATTTAATTATATTTGATTTCAATGGAATTATCAACCTTATCTTAAGTATTATGAAATTAGAATTAAAATCACATGTGTTAATTTTCGTTAGAATTTAAACATAGGTTTTATGCAATGGTTTTAAGATATCGAGAGATTAGATCTGAAGATATTTTATGATAAGGGAAGATGAGTGATTACACAACCGTAGATTAGTGTATATCATTCGTGCTAATCGAAGATACAATATGCTTAGGATATAATCCCTTGAATTTTTCTTGATCAGTTGGGAGAGGACGCGTTGTCACTCTAACTGTAATGTTTGTAAATTAAAAGATTAGAATAAATTCGAAATACGACTGGTTATTAAGTTAGTGGTGGATTTAAAAACCCTAAATCTTTTCTTCAAAATAATTTAAAACTAAATTGTTTTTAGTTTAATTTAGAAATCTCTTTTAGTTTAATCAAATACAATTAATTGTCTATCTCATTAATTTAAAATTAATCTTGATAAAATGCAACGAAACCAGCGCAGTCCTCAGAGGTTCGATACCCTTACTAGTACTACGGAATTATCACTAAGAAAGAATAATTTAAGATTGAGTAACGATCATTGACCCGTGGGTGTGATTGAACTCTCCTTGAGTTCAATCCCAATTGGCTGTGATCCTATGTCATGAAGAATTTGCTGTAATCCTATCCTGACTGGCATCCACAAATCATGACGATAAAATGGGGAATAAGTCATTTCATTTTCTCCTCATTATTTTGACTTCTCCCCACTTGACATCTCTCCCCTTTTAAGGCTCAGGATTGTCTTTGGCCATAAAGTTGTTTTTAGGCATCCATACATCGTGTGACAGGTGGCATCAAAAGGGAAAAGTCAGTTTATTTTTTCCCATGATTTTGACTTCTCCCGACTTGATATATCTCCCCCTTTTTCTCACCCATTTATCACCATATGTTGTTTAGGGTGTTGAGAAGTCAAAATCATGGACCCAAGATTTTGACTTCTCCACCACATGTCTACTATTTTATGGACACCCAAGAGGAGCCTTTCTGGCCTCACCAGAGAGAATCTGAGTAGGGCTGTCAATGGATCGAATCAAGATCAGGATCCGGATACGATCTGATTAGCCGGAGTTTGGACCCTATATGTGATCCGTCGGATCGGATTCGGATCGGATCGATGGAATTCGATTTTAATCGGATCGAATACGAATATAGGGTGATCCAATCCGATCTGATTATAATAACTTTTTTTTAATATTTTTAAATATATTAAATAGATTTTCTATGCATAAAGTATTAATTTAAAACAAATTAACATTAATTAGAGTTAATTAAGGTATTATTAAAATTAAAAAAAAATTAAACTAGAGTTTTTTTTTAAAATTATCCTTAATCGGATCGGATTCAGATCTTACAAATATAATCGGATTTGGATTCGGATCGATTAATTCATGATCCGACGGATCTCGGAACGGATTCGAATCTATTGGAATCTTAATCGGATCAGATTCGGATCTAGACAGATCTGATCGGAATCCGATTCCGTTGACAGCCCTAGATCTGAGGCCCCTTTTAAATGTCACAAGTCCCATTTGTGAATGTCCGAGCTTCCATCTCCACTAATGAAAGAGTTGTGGGCCCTGTGAATGTGAGAGATCTAAACGTGGAAATGTTGTTTTTTTTTTTTTTTTATCGGAAAGTGATTGAAAACTCTCGAATGTTGGTTTTTTTTTGCCGTAAAGTGATTGAAAACTCTCGTTAGTATGTACTATCGAGAGCACAGCCGATGTTTGAAAATCAAACGGTCACAACTAACACATCCAACATCTTCCTTGGTTTTTTTTTTTTGGGGGTTGTCACGGTTTTTGTTTTCGGTTTAGACTATAGAGTAGCTTTCATTTTTTTCGTGATTTTGAAGGTGCCACCTGTTTTCAGTTTTTCCTTCCTTTGGAATTGGCCCGTTTCATTCGTTTGGTGCCAGAAGCTCTCTCTATTCCTTTTTTCTTATCGTTTTAGTTATATATACAAGTCTCTGATCTCTTAGTTTTCATCGATCAGAAAATATATTAGGGTTTTGGGATTCATTTCCCTGAAGCTAAGGATCAGGTTCTTTTTCTTTATCCTGATTTGATATCTATCTCCAAAAAAATTGTTTTTTTTTTCTTCTATTTCCTGACGTTGATTCTGAACTCTGAAGCTGGTTCATGAAAAATTGTTTCGGTGATCAGATCTAAATCAAAGTCCGTGATTTAGTTTAGTTGAATTTATGGAGAAGAAGCTGATAAGAGAGTGCTTGATTTGTGAAATAGAGATTTCGCGATCTTCTTTTAAAGTTAATTACAATTCAGAGTTTGATTTGATCGGTTAGGTTGGGGAAAATTTTGCAGGTATTGAGTTCGAGAGGAGATCTGAGTAATGGCGAATGAATCTTCCAATGGAAAGCACCAATCCTCATCAAAGCCGCCTCCGACCCCATCTCCCTTGCGAAATTCCAAGTTTTTTCAGGTTAAATTATATATTTTTGTTCTTGAGAGTTCATCTGGTTAGAGATTTCCACTTGTTAATGGTCTTGTGCCTTATGTGTCTTCTTGCGTTCTTTTTACTGTTTTTGTTTCGTTTGCATTGCTTTGATCTCTGATTGTGGAATTGTGTTCTCTACATGCATATTTGAGTACAAAACCATTACACATTTACATTATACTTACTTTTTGTTTGTTACAGAATCCAACGTTCTCTGGATTTCAACTCCTTTGAATCAGTTGAAAACCTCTTTTTTGATGTTCTTAATTGCTTCATGTTTCAGACTTCTGAAAGAAGTAGCTGGGCAGTGTCCATATCAATGTAATGTAGACAAACTCGAGATTTGAGAAACTTGTGTTCTTCTATGTAGAGGACACACCACAAGTTCATATTATTCCTGCTATGCCCAAAATTTGAACCTATCCCACAATCGTAATTGTACATCACATTCTTTTTGGTGCACAGTCCAGGAAAAATTTCTCCAAAATAAATTATTAAATGATTAAGAATATCAGATCTGGTTAATATCTGTCCTTTAGATACCTATGAGGGCACCAGACACACCAATTGGAACCCCCTTTATGTTTCTCAAGTTTTAGACATATCAAGTATCTTGTTTCTATGTGCTCACCCTTCGATAACTTACATGAATGAATGGGGATCTATCTCTTATATATTCTGGGTAGAAAGCCATGTGTTTCTTGATGCTCTTTGAGAGAACTTGTTCTTCCGTATCGTCGTAATTCACATGATTTTAAACAGTCTCTCACTGTCGATTACAGTCCAATATGAGAATTTTGGTTACTGGAGGAGCTGGGTTCATTGGCTCTCACCTAGTGGACAGATTGATGGGAAATGATAAAAATGAGGTAAGCATGGTTTCTCATATGTCTACTATCAGTTCCTTTGTTGTTCAATATTTAAGATAGACAAAATAAATGGGGTGCTTTTGTTTCCCAAGGAGCACCCAGATAAACATCGAGGTTATACAAATTGTTTTGAATTTATACTGATACCAGAAAGAGAATCAGCTGTGCAAACACGTGTCTTGACATAACAAATAAATTGATTATATTTCACAGAGTTTATATGATTGATATGGGTTTTTTTCACTCTTGCTCAGGTAATTGTTGCCGATAACTACTTCACCGGTTCAAAGGACAACCTGAGAAAATGGATAGGTCATCCAAGATTTGAGCTTATCCGTCATGGTATTTTCTTCTCTTTCAGTTTGATCACTGCAGTTGAGATATGCTTCCAAAACGAGCATCTCAATTTATCACATTGTGCTTAAAGCTCCTGATCAAATTATTCCTTTTCTCACTAATATCATGCAGCAGACTAAAAGCATATTTTGGAAGTTTCAATTTTGTTTTGGTTTAAGCCAATCTTTTTCATCCACTTACAAGGTTTTTGTTTCAAAAGAAAGCATGGGGGTAATCGGGATCCACAATTCTGTTATAACTCATAACTTCTTGTTGACTTCTACTTCAATAGAAATTATGGAATCATTACTTTTATTTGTAAAGCTAGTCCTTGTAGGAATGCAGATAGTTATGTAATCACACAATAGTTGAAGATATGATATTCAGTGCATTTCTTTATTCATAGCTCCCATAAGTTAATAAGTTTGGTTTAATATGTTTCTTTGTGATTAATGAGCAGTTTATTGAGTTCTACGTGGTATATGTATTTTAGGTTGTTTAAGCTAACTAGCCAGCATCCTTACCAGCATATTTAGCAATATGCCTATAAAAATGTTCCCTTCCAAATAAGTAATTCTTTTTAGCAGGTGCCATACCTGTTTTTGACACATGTTCTGACACTTTACAGAGTTTCCTTTTGCTTCAGTTTGAGATTTCATTATCTTTTTTTATACCATGGACTAACCGACTGATATTTACCGAATATTGCAGGCTCTACCTTACCGATAAATAATAATAAGCTCCACTGAGCATGTTACACCATTACATCAACATATATTTTTGTCACTAGATATATAGAACCGTTATATCTCCCATTACCGTTATATCTCCCATTATATTATCCGTCTTTCATGATGACTAGTAATCCACAAATCCGAGATTTTGGGGTTCAATGAAGTCAACATTTCAAACCTGTATGGATTCTGACAGTAGTACCTGTATCTATGCATCATAGCTTCCAATTGGAAAATACTATTTTTGATCGAGCATCTAATCTATTCTCCATGACCCATTATGAATTTTTCATCCACGATATCTCACAAAAGGAGTAACCCTCCACCTCCAAGCTAGCCCAAATAAAGGAATAAAAGATATTTAATTCCTCTAAACCTTCATTTTTTTTTCTCAATAGAAATGCTCATTCACTGTTCTTTCTTTCATTGTCTTATAGATAGGTGAAAATGTCGATGGATAATGTGGATGCTTTTCTTTAACTTCTGATAAATTTCCTTCTCACCGAAAACAGAGAAGAAAAGAAAAGGAATGGTAAAAAAAGTGATATGGACAATGAAAAAATTGATGTCCATGAAAAAACATCAGAAAATGACTTGAATGTTCATGTCAACTGAATAAATGGATCCGATACTCAGTCAGTCTTTAAGTTTAGTGGGATAAAATGTTTTTGGGGAAAAGAAAAGGAGATATTTAAAGCTTGATCCTAACAATCTTGGTGTCAGTTCGTCACTTCGATTCTATATGAGCCTCGGTTCAATATTAACATTGTCTTTCCTTCTAAAATTATCTTCTGCCTTTATTTGATTGTATATGATTATATTCCTAGGGATCATATTTTTACCATCTTAACCATATTCATCTATTACTATAATTATTATTGTTATTTGTTTTTAATGTTTCATGAATTTAATCGGATGAATATCTTCCTGTTTGACCTTTGTCTCTTAATATTCTTTTTTCTTTATTTGTGCAGACGTCACAGAGCCATTGTTGGTTGAGGTTGATCAGATATACCATCTTGCTTGTCCTGCTTCTCCAATTTTCTACAAATACAATCCTGTAAAGGTATGTGTATCTATAGTTTCTTATCCATAGGGAATCTTTCGGTAATTTTTCAGATACTTGTCATGAATTATTCCCTTCCACTGTGTTAGCAGAACGGCATGCCTATTCTGATCTGCAGTGTAGTCAAAAGCATCATCGAAACATTAAGGTGATAGGGGTTCCCTACGCATTCTGATCAGCAGTGTAGCCAAGGCATCATTTCACCACATAGGTGATAGGGGTTCCCTAGTCTATGCGTTGATTAGGCGAAGCCTAGATGACCAAAATGTATTTTATTTATTAAAATATAAGAAGTATTTTATTCATATATTATTCCTAATAAAAGATAAAACCAAAGAATAGACAAGGTGTCATTGCAAAACCAAAGAACGTGGTTTAGAGAGTAAGAGAGCAAAATGTGAATACCCTTGACACTATATTGAGTAAAATCTATTTTTTCTTCTCATAGTTATATATTTAGTTATTTTTTCTGTAAATAACATCTGTTACACTCAGCTTTGTGTGGGCCACTGGCAACGGTTTATCACCTCAGTGACAATGTGTAGGCGTCACTAAGTTACTGTGTCTTAATGAACGCCCGCCTAGACCTTGATGCAAGCGCTATGTGTCCCGAGCAGGCAAAGCGGTTGCCAAAGTGACGCTTTGACTACACTGATTCTGATCTTTAAGCTCCTCAATCTGTAAGTCAGGAAAGTTTCCCAAGTCATTCTATCTCAACTCTTGAAGAGGACATGACATGATCTCTTGCTGCATTAGTTGATTCTTCTCACTACTCACAAAAAAGTGCCCAAGAGGAAATCAGAACCATTTTTAGTTATCAATGACATCTGCAGCTCCATATCTCTAATGAAGGACAATCAGAAGGTTGTCACTACTCAGTAGTGGCTTTGTTGATTTAGGACCGGCCTGAAAGTTCAAACGAGCACTGTAACTAGGGCATCAAACTGACCAGCCAGAGGGTTTAATCTTGTAGGTGTAAACATCTTATAGACAAAGTGCTCTCGTGCTGAAAAAATTCACAAAGTCAAACTGATATGGGTGTATGTACACTTGGACAATAATTTGGTTAGGTCCATGTCAGCAGGGTAAGTGGCATCTGTAATCTGAGGGAGAACTGAGATGGCAGTGGCTAGAGTGCCCTAATCTCCTCTGGGGAAAAAGGACTTTCATACACATCTTTTATCTTCTAAAAACTTTTTCATAATGAGTTATCAGTAACTGTGCTCTTCTACCTAGAAATGTATATTGGACTTTGGGGGATGGTCTAATTAGTAAGCATATGATTCTTTGACAGACGATAAAGACAAATGTGATTGGCACCTTGAACATGTTGGGACTTGCCAAGCGAGTTGGAGCAAGGTTGGAGGGTTTGACTGCTTGTCCATTGCTAGGATCTATGTCATAATAAATATGTTTACTTT
This sequence comes from Tetracentron sinense, assembly GCA_015143295.1. Classification (NCBI taxonomy): domain Eukaryota; kingdom Viridiplantae; phylum Streptophyta; class Magnoliopsida; order Trochodendrales; family Trochodendraceae; genus Tetracentron; species Tetracentron sinense. The sequence continues at coordinate 34,658 of JABCRI010000382.1, read as the reverse complement.
TACTCAATATGATAATGTCCGACAGGATTTTGCTTACATCAACTTCAGAGGTGTATGGAGATCCTCTTGTGCACCCTCAGGATGAGAGCTATTGGGGCAATGTTAACCCAATTGGTATGTTCACATCTTAGTTTTAGTAAGTGATCTTTTGTCTTTAGGCTATTGTGGTAAGTGGAGATGTACTTGAATTCCCCGAGGTTATTAGAAGGATAACAGGTACTTCATAACTACAAAAAGATTATGTTGAAACTTTGGGGAGGTATATTTGCACATAAGAAGGCGTTTAAAACTATTCATCTTGTAATTATTTCACCATTTGTTACTTGTTAGCATCAGTATTCTAATTCTTCAGTGGTGCTCGATCCGTCGAGAGGCAGTTACCTTGGAGTAATATCTGTTCTGAGATTGAGCTCTCTGACCTCTTTTGGCTCTTTTATCTTTGATGTAATGCGGTTAACAGTGTTTAGGTCCTTTTTTTTTGGAATTTACTACTCAGTAAACTTTGGCTTTTAGTTTTGTTTGCTTACCGATTAAAAAAAACTATTTCATCATTTGTTTCATGTGAGTAAACAATGTATATATGGACTTCTTTAGTCGGAATAGTTATAGAGAACACTTATTATTAGCTAATGAAAAAAAAATTGGCTCTTTTAAGATTTTTTAGTAATGTTTATCTGGGAAACAAATCCTCATTTCCAACTATTATATTATTCTTTTATTTTTTACATGTGCATCTCGATCAATTCTTTGATCTTGAATCCCGAATGTGCTATATGGACAAATTTGTGAACTAGATAAGATTTGTTGCACTGGTAATATTTATGCAGTGTTAGATGCAAGAAGATAAGACAAAATAATTAGTTCAAATACTTGTTTTAGCCAAATTTATAAGAATATATTCAGTACTGAATGATATTCTTGCATGTATTGCAGGAGTCCGGAGTTGCTATGACGAGGGGAAGCGTGTTGCTGAAACTTTGATGTTCGATTATCATAGGCAGCATGGAATAGGTAAAGAGGGTTTCTCTCCCTACCTTGAGGAGGGTCTCTGAACATCAAATATTTGTATTTGGTATTTCTGTTATGTATGTAAACAATATTTTTTATGTAATTTCTCATTTGTTTCAACATATCCTATAACAGAAATACGCATAGCTAGGATCTTCAATACGTACGGACCCCGCATGAATATTGACGATGGGCGTGTGGTCAGCAATTTCATAGCTCAAGCACTCCGGTAAAATAAAATCTGATTTCATGACTCTCCATCACATTACTTGTCTTTCATCATTTTTAAGGAAAGAGTAAGCTGTAGGACTATTCGCAATAAAGTCGGAAACCAGAGCACAACAATGTTTTGTCATTTGTGGACCTCTTAGGGATTCCCAACTGTATTGTGTGTCATTTTCTTCCCAGAGACTACTTTAGCTCATTGCTTTTTATACTTCGTCACCATTCCTTGATTGGGTGGTGGATCAGTTACTATCCACTTCTTCCCTCAGCATTTAATGGTACAGCAATTGTTGATGCTTCTGCTTCTGCTTTGCACCCGTGCAGTGGTGAACCCTTGACAGTTCAAGCTCCTGGAACACAAACTCGGAGTTTCTGTTATGTCTCTGACATGGTATGTGAGAATAAGTTATTTGCCTCATCAAATTTCAGGACCATAACTATGAAATGGGTGTTCAGACTTCAGACAACTAATTGTCTTTTCAAATTTTGGAGGTTGATGGCCTTATCCGACTCATGGAAGGAGAGCACACTGGGCCGATCAACATTGGGAACCCAGGTTATTTTAAAAACTGTGATTATGCTTAACTAGAAGGATTGTGGTGGTCAGGCTCACGTTTCTAGGTATATAGAAATTTTGTTGTCATAACCAACCCAGTTTATTCCCTGTACATTTTAGGTGAATTTACGATGCAGGAACTTGCTGAGACGGTAAAGGAGGTCAGTTTTTATCTTTTATCTTGTTTCTATTGGTGGAAATTAGTATCCCTGTTCTTATTAAGCAATGTTGATTTATTGCATATTTTGAGCGAATTTTATGGAGGTGGTTCTGTTAAGTCCTTTATATGGTAATATCAATGTTTTGCTGCCTTGGTCAAATAAAAATGATCTTTTGATTATTCGGCCAAGGCAATGAAAAGGTTGGGGATGAGTTGGATGTTGACTTGGTGTTTTCTGCAAATTCTTAGTTTGGACATTGTGCATTGTGATTGCAATGTATTACCATCTTACTATCAATCATGTAAATACTAGTCCATAAATTTGAACTTAAGTATGTAGTCTTAGAAGAAGAAATCTAAGGTCTTCACCAAGCGGGCTGGGACAATTTACCATCCCCATACCTGCAAGTGTGAACACGTGCATATTGGAGGCCACCATCAGGGTGCCATGACCAAAGAAGTGATCTTAACTTGCAAATGGTCCATAAAATTCTATGGATGGGATGGTTAAGTGATTTCTTTAGGTTTTGGCTAATCCCCTTGCTTGGATTGACCATTCGATTGGTGCGATATATGCATGTGTTTGATATTAGATGTACACACTATTGTTATTTCAAGAAAATGGACATCTAAGGGGCCGTTTGGATACACTTCCGTTTTTCTGTTTTTGTTTTTTGTTTTTAAAAATTGGAAACAACTTTTTGTTTTCAATTTTTTTAAATAGGAAACACGTTTGGTATTAGTAACTGTAACTTATTTTTAAAAAAGAAAAACAAAAAACACGTTTGGTAAATATGATTAAATAATTTCAATTCATGATGGTGGTAGTGGTGAGTGATGGCGGTTGGTGTAGTGTGGTAGTGAGTGTTGGTAATGGTGGCGGTGGTGTGGTGGTGGTGGTGGTGATGGTGGTGGTGGTGGTGGTGGTGGCGATGGCGGTGGCGGTGGTGATGGTGGCGGTGGTGGCGGTGGCGGTGGCGGTGGCGGTGGTGATGGTGGCGGTGGCGGGGGTGATGGTGGCAGTGGTGGTGGCGGTGGCTGTGGTGGTGGTGATGGTGGCAGTGGTGGTGGTGGTGGTGGTGGTGGTGTGTGGCGGTGGCGGTAGTGGTGGTGGTGGTAGTGGTGAGTGATGGCGGTGGGTGTAGTGTGGTGGTGAGTGTTGGTGATGGTGGCGGTGGTGGTGGTGATGGTGGCATTGGTGGTGATGGTGGCGGTGGTGGTGGTGGTGGTGATGGTGGTGGTAGTGGTTGTATTGTGGTGGTGGGTGGTGGTGGCGGTGGAGGTGATGGTGGGTGGTGAGTAGTGGTGGTGGCAGATGGTGATAGTAGTATTATGGTGGTGGTGAATGGTGGTGGTGGTGATGGGTGGTGATAATGGGTTTGTGTTTTCTATTTCTGCTTTTGGTTTTCAAAAAACAGAGGTAGTAGAAAATTTTTGTTCCCTTGATTTTCAAAAATTTTGTTACTAAATTTTAAAAACAGAACATGTTTACCAAACATGTTTTGTGTAAAAATTTTCAAATTTTTGTTTTTAAAAATAAAAAACAGAAGCGCAACCAAACCAAACGGGGCCTAAGATAGTGTGTGTCCTTACATGCAAGTGTGGAACACGCGCATATGTAGGAGACCAACATGCTTGGGTGCCATAAAAATGGAAGCAATTGCACTGGTATTTGGTTAATGAACTGTTTTGCCTTGTCCTCCTGCATGAACTGAAAATTGATCAATCCTGACTCAACTCCTGCTGCACATCAATGAGAGTTCCAGTATAAGGATGGTAGACCATGGGTATGTCAGATGGGGGATCTTAGGTGCCTTTTTCCTAGAAATAAGCATAGTGTGTACATCGTTTTTCGGGTTGTAAAGATATCACTTATTAATTAACTAAGGAGGAAAGATAATACGTATAAACTAAGTGAGGAATATGGGGATACCAAAGATAATTTCCAGGTCTAGGAAGAAAAAAGGATCTAGTGGATAGATAATTGTAAACAGTATATTTTGAAACATTGTCCCAACGATTTGCAATGCTGATCATTTAAGCTCGAGGCGCTAACATATGACTTTGGGAATTTGCTGCAGCTTATTGATCATGAGGTGACAATAGTAAGTGTGGAGAACACGCCTGATGATCCACGTCAGAGAAAGCCCGACATCACAAAAGCAAAGGAGTTACTAGGATGGGAGCCGAAGATCAAGTTGCGCGATGGCCTTCCCCTCATGGAAGAGGATTTCAGGCAGAGGCTTGGAATTCCCAAGAAGTGAGCCACTACTACACTCAGAATAGTGGGTGAGTGGATTTTTGAGTTCTGGATTTTCCATTGTCATGACAAAAGTTCTTTGGGAGATGCCTCTTAGCTGCTTTTCTTTGCCTCCAGTGGTCTGTTTTTTTAAAGTCAATCATCATTAAGTAAACCTTGGTGAGTGACAAGTGTTCTCTTATTTTATTATGGTTTAGTGAAATATAGATATACTAGAGTCAGGTCATGTAAAGCATCTTCCCAATCCGATCTCTAACCTGAGCTCAAAGATGTTTCTTTCTGCGTCAGCATCTTGTAATTTGACTGATTATGCTTATGGAGTTGGTATCATATTCAATTGCAATTGAACTCTGGTCAATTTGTGTCCCTTTTAACCCCTGTTAACTGTGTTTAAGATTCACTACTTCCAAGATAAATGATATGAACTATCCATAGATGGCCTGCAAAAAAAAAATTAAGCCACTTATGCCGGAGTTCAGTTGTAGAGTTAAAAAGTTTGAGAGCAAGGCAGGAGTGTCAACAAGTCGAGTTGGGTCTTGATTTGAGCTTTGGAAGCCTAGCTTGAGCAAAAGCATGTGGTAAAGAGACCAGTAGTATCTTAGAAGCTAATGCTTTCTTTTGGAGAGTTAAAATTCAGTTCCTATTGATCAATGAACATATCATTCTTATGGCGTAATTAAATACCAAATAAGATGAAATCACCAAAATACAACTAAAACTACCAAATACGTTCAGACTTAATCGAAGGTAAGAGAGAGAGAGAGAGAGAGGTACTGCTGACATTCGAGTGTTGTGAGAATTCCTCTCCTTCATTCAAGGTACTATCACACAAAAATCCAGGGAAAAAATCATCATAAATTTCCAACTGATCATGTGTAAATTTTGATGGTCGAAAATTTGCATTGTAAATTTAGACGGTCTAATAACCATAACCATCCATAAGTATTTCCTGTAGGCTGTAGCCTGTTTTAACAGTCATTTGCACCGTACTCCACATACACTGAGCGATTTGTATAAAGTCATGTTTGTTTGCAAGTATATAGTTTTACAACTTCAATTATTTACGAAGAAAAAACATTTAGGGTAAAAGATGAATTTTCTACTCATTTTTGTTGATTGGTTGCAATTTTTGAAAATAAGGCAGAGATTTTTTATATAAAAAATATTAAATATAAAAAAAATTAAGAATACTGGAACTTTTGTGATTTCTAAAATATAATTAAAGAGACGGAGATTTAAAAGGGGGGAGGGGCAATGACTTACGAGTTTTTGAAATGTAAGTCATTTTTTGCAAAGTAATTCATTTTTCATAAAACATTTTGAAATATAAGTCATTTTCTGCAAAGTAATTCATTTTTCATAAAACATTTTACTTGCTAAATATTTTCCGTGCAAACAAACATGCATAAATACAAACATGCATAAATGACATTTTGCACGGAATTGATTTGTTTTCCCCTATTTTACATCTAAACAGAAATGAAACATGAAGTGTCAATTTCTAAATGCCAAACCATATTCCCAAATCATAGAAAAAGATTCGGTGTTCGGAACCTGTATACTTATAGGAACAGCATTGTAATGTTTGGATCCAACTTGATTTTAGGGGGGCAGCTGACATGTGATTACACATGGTTCCCCATGGAAGCACTGTACACTTCTCTCAAAGTAAGACCGCTGACTAGCAAACATTACTAAATCTAGAAGAGCTCACTTTTGGTTGGGCTTTCAGTGAGCAAGCTTAGGTAAACCAGTCACCAGGGAGTAAAATGCCGCAAAAGGGCGCATGACTTTTTCAGTAATCAAAAATGCAATTTGGGTGTTACCAGGTAATTCATGGCATCCAGAATCCAACCCAAAACAACTTTGCACCAACTGGGATTTTTTTTACATTTTAGGACATTATGCAAACAGTAATTCAAATAATTCTAACCATTGGCCAATTGCATTCTTTTGGACAATTGCAAGAACTCCCCCCCCCCCCCAAAAAAAAAAAAAAACGATCCTTCTATGAAATAGAGATCCAATTGAATTAGTTTGGCACCAAAAGATCCCCAACATATCCCACTAACAGGATGATTAGGTCCCAATTGTATCGTGGAGACTGCAACACTGTATGAATTCAAAACGGTTAGATTAAGCACTAGAACGTAATTCCTATAATCAATCAAAATCTTTCATTTTATTCAAGTCAAAAGCTATAGCTAACAGAAAACTCAAAAATATAGTAGTTAAAACATCATTGCAGTTGTTATTTCCGAACATGAAACAAAAGAACCAAACCTCCCCCTCCAATGGAAAGGAAAGAAGTCCCGACCTGGCAACTACATCAGGCATTTTGAAGTTCACCTGCAAAAGACAGGAAGCATTGATACCAAAGGCTGTAAAAAATCAATAAGTAGTAAAATCAAGAAAGAGTGTTTGCCAACCCACTCTACTTTATACCACTGAGAAGAAAAAAAATATGTGAACAACAGTTAACTACTCGTGCTATTAATTTAACAAGCAAGAGACCAAGTTATAATTAGCCTACTAAGAACATCTACAAAACAAATTTCATTAAGAATGATAGGGGTAAGAATTAATCCCAGAATACCCACACTGCTATATCCCAAGATAAGAACTCTACATTGTCTAAAACATAGCTTTCATATCTGCTTGGTTTCAGTCTAAGATAATAGTTTTTTTCCTGCTGATCAATCAACACAGTACATTCTGCTTTCCGATCGCCGATGCAAAGTTATGGGAAAGCTAGCTGAGACCATCCAAACTTATACTATCAGATAAAACAAGATAAGGAAGCACTAAGGATAGACAGATGGAAGGTACTGAGGTGGCAACCCATGTCCTCCATAAGTCATTGACCTTTAATGAAACCAGATATCAATGATTCCGAAGAGTATAGGACCTAATAGCACTCAAATTCTCAGCAGAACTCAGTCACAAGGATTCCAGTCACACTTACAGCACATCTGGCGAGTTCTGCTATGGGGCACAGTAGGAATGAAGCCTGCGCCAAGCCATATAGCCCAGCTGATGAGCTCTCAAGTATAGAGCAACTTGATCTGATATCAAAGCTGCCGGGTGTAGATGACCTTATTGTATTGGGGGAACAATCGTACAAGCACCAGTAAAAATCTCTAGGGCTGCTGCTACTGCAACTGGTAAAGGTAAAGGGACCTCGTTTCCAGAGACATAACAACCCTTATCCAAAGAAATCTAATTAATGAGATTATCATTTATTCATTTCAGCAATTATTTATACATTTACATGATTCTAATATCATCGATAAAAATGTCATCTAATCTAAATGCACCCTTCTTAGTAACACTTATATGTACAAAAATATATATAGAATATATCTCATAACAAATTTTTTTCGGAAAAACTCATATTGAAATATATCAATGTGTTAGGGTCTTGAAGGGCCCTCCCATGCCCCATGGCCTTGCCCTGCCCTGGCCCTTGAGGTAAGGGTTAGAGGCTTAGGGACCTAGTCAATCCACGCCCTTGAAGGGCTGGGACAGGCTTAGTGTCTTGCCCTTACAAGTAAGGGCAGGGTTAGGGCTGACCCCTGCCTTGCCATTTGACAGCCCTAATCATAACTGTATTTCTGTATTTCAACTAGTTGAGCTAGGGGCTCGGGCTCTATTGAACATAGAATGCTCAATCGAGAATAAAATATCGTACTTTCTGACATCATTAGTCAATTTCATTCAAACAAGATCAATCATTTAACTCAAAAGCATTGTGTTCATAATAACATTCAACGAAAAAAAATTGTCTTCATTTAGAGACCCTCATCGATAGGAACCCTAAACGTGGTTAGATCTAGTAGATATGTAACTAGGTAGTTATATGGGTAGTTATTTAGAGATAGGATTAGTGGGTGGTTTGGGTAGTTTGTAACTTCTTATTGTCTTTATAAAAGACATGTAATGGCTCTTTTTTAAGCATGTTGAATGAAGTTTTGTTCTAAGAGAACATGTGGAGGTTTGTCCCTTTGAAGAGGCATCAATGGAGGTTCCGGGCTGCCTCGAATCAGCCATATCTCCTCTGCCTTCTTCAATTTAGGTTTTCTATTTTATTTTATTTAGAAAGGCACAAACACACACTCGTATCGTAAGTAACAAATAAAAGCACCAGGATCGTAGGCAGAACTCTCTGTCTTAAAAAGAAACGGAATCCTACACATAGAGAGATTGGGATAGCAGTAAACCTACGAACCCAATTAGGTTTTGAAAACATCTAGAGAGAGAGTACCCAATTGCATTTCTGTACAAGGCAACAAGAGGCTCTAGGGTTTGACGATAATAATGGAATTAGGGCAAATTGAAGACGTACCTCTTGTGCCTCTGCACGAAAGGAGAGTTCTTTGCATCCTCCTCTGTAAATTGATTTCAATGTAGAGATTACCCAAATTAGGTTTTGAAAACTTCTAGAGAGAGAGAGAGGAAGAGAGAGATTACCGGTGAGTCCGAGCGAGAGCTTGGTGATGATGGTTCCAGTGATGGCGAAACCGACCAAAAAGGGCCAGTTTCGGTTCCACTCTCGCCTGAAAAATATGGGCCATGGATCGAATTTCGGCATCTCTGCTTCTTGATGCGCTTTCTGCTCTTCTTTTTTTCACTCTTTAGTCTTTAGAACAAAAACAATTGCTCCTCTCTCTCTCTTGGGCTCTCACCTCTTCTGTGTTTTACTGAGGCCCGTTTGGATAAGCTAATTGTTTCGACATCAGAAATTACGATTCCCAGTTTATGAGCCTAACTTTTCCTCGCCAGACCATAGGTCAACACGACAGTCCTTAACTATAGTTAAAATTCACAACTTAAAAGTATTGAAACCATTGAAAGCAATGGATAAATCCTAGACTAGGAGATCAAATCAGAGCCAATTGCAATTGGATTCAATCTTCTATCTGGTTTAATATGATTGGAAGTGATCAAGAAACTTGAATTTGAATTTTTCCCCCCATTTTTCTCTCCTCCAATTGTGTTATGTCACATAGGCGATTGATTCCAATCACAATTAGCTCTTATTTGATCTCCTAGACAAGAAAGGACTAGAGTGCGAAAGGGGAGAGGAACTCATTCATAAAAAAAGATTGAGAACAATGTGCCAACCCTTACCAAGAGCTTATTTAGAAAAGCAAGTTCAACCATGTAATATTAATTTTTAAAAGGAAAAAAAATATTTGTAAAAAATTAACCATCTTTTTATCTTTCTTTATCTTTACAATTATAATACGAGAGGCACAGGCGTAGATGATTTTTTCGAAATTCTTATACTACCCTTATATAAAAACAAAATTTTGATTTAATGTTTTGCTTTAATTTTCAAACTACCCCTTGCCTTTGATTTAATTTCCAAACTATCCCTTGCTCATCTATCTATTTAGAATCACAGCCAATCGTGATTGAACTCAGGGAGAGTTCAATTGCACTCGCAGGTTAACACGTGTCTCTTTTAACTCCTATTAACTGTGGTTAATTCTTCCCCTTGCTCTCACATGCATAACACGTGTCACTAACTAGTTCAATTGCATCCGCAGGTTAACACGTGTCCCTTTTAACTCCTATTAACTGTGATTAACTCCTTCCTCTCGCTCTCACGTGCATCGCATGTGTCACCCGCTATTATGAATAAAAATAGGGTGCTGCAAGGCGCAACAGGTTTAGGTTTATTGACCAAACACCAATACATATAAAAATGTTAGTTAAACAACAAATAAATTTACAAAAGACAAGAATGCCCTAACCCTAGTGGCGCAAATGGGGTTATCTTCTGGCGGTGACGATGCGTTTGTACCAACCCCAGGGTGGAGGTCGGCTACAACATCTCGTCCTTTAGGTTATTGTATTGTAGAGTTTTTTTGATTCGGAGAGGAAACGAAAAGATAATGGAGAGAGGAAACGTTGATCTTTGGATCGCCGAAAAGAAGAGCCAAATTCTATGCAGCATCTATAAATCGGGGTTTTTTTTTTTAGTAGTGATAGGCGGACCATGGATCCCATTTGCAAACTTAAGGCATCCACCACCCCTCTTAAATGTTCACCAACTATAGTAAACATTTAAGAGGGGGCATCTACCAATAGGTGGAAGCGTTAGGTTTGTAAATGGGATCCATGGGTCCGTTAACTATTTTCCTTTTTTTTTTTTTAATCAAAGGCCGTAGGAAGAAGAAGACAGAGAGGGCAATCTTGTCTCTCTATTTTAATTTTTAGGTCCCGTTTGGTTGCATTTCTGTTTTCTGTTTTTTATTTTTAAAAATAAAAATTTGGAAACTTTTACACAAAACATATTTGGTAAACATGTTTCTATTTTTGGTTTTTAAAAATTAGTAGTAAAATTTTTGAAAATCAAGATAATAGAAAATTTTTGTTACCTCTGTTTTTGGAAACAAAAAACAAAAACAAAACCACTATGAATCACCACTCTAACACCCTCACTACACCACCAACACCACTCCACCACCACTACCACCACCCAACCACCACTCACCACCACAACCACTCCACCACCAACGCTATCAACACCACCACTCAACCACCACCAACATCACCATTACCACCCATCACCACCACTCCACCACCCAACCACACCACCACCACAACCACTCCACCACCACCAACGCCACCAACACCACTCAACCATCACCACCACCAACACCACTCAACCACCACCAACATCACCACCACAACCCATCACCACCACTCACCACCACCCACCACCACCACAACCACTCCACCACCAACGCCACCAACATCACCACCACCACCACCACCACCACTCACCACCACTATGGATTGGAATTGCTTACACGTTATTATATTCATCATATTTCCCAAATGCCTTTTTTTGTTTTTTGTTTTTTATTTTTTAAAACAAGTAACAGTTAGTAATGCCAAACATATTTTCTACTTAAACAATTTGAAAACATAAACTTATTTTCAGTTTTAAAAAACAGAAAACAAAAACAGAAAAATAGAAGTGTATCCAAACGGCCCCTTAGTATTTGATAATAAAAAAAATTAAATTTGGTGTATATCAGCAAAAATTGAGGTGCACCTAGCACCACCCTAAAACTATCATAAGCTAGGTTAAAAGGCAATCAAAGGGGCTTTGTGAGTAAGTTAGAGTTTCGGCCTTGCAAAGGCTGGGCCAGATCCGATCCCCTTTTTCACTCCTTAATCTTCAAGGGCGTCAATGAGCCAAGTTGGATCAGGCCCAGCCACAGTGGTTGCAGCCCATTTAATAAATGGGTTTCAAGGTAGGAACAAGCCTGCCCTATTATTAATCTTGTCAGGTCAATTTTGGGCCTTCACAGGCTTGGGCGGGCTAATTTTAATCAGGACTCATACCGGCTTAGGCGGGCCTATTAGTTTTTATGAGTGGACTAATTTATAATTGGTCCTTATGCAGGCTTAGAGAGGCTTACAATTTTTTTCCCACTTTTGGGTGGAACTTTCTTTGAACACATCTCTCATATTCTTTCTAATGTCTCTCGATTCCTGCAAGAGGAGTGCTAGCGCCAGACGCACTTAGTGGATTTTTTTCCACAAGCGCAATGTGGGTGAGACACATGGTGTTGCTATCCTATTACAGGAGATGTGCTGCCACCGTTGCCACTACCTTGCGACGTCTGGGGAGACTTACGACTGGTGCTAGCATTTCTGTTATGTAATTCCCCCTCTTACTCAGGCTTTCGCACAAACTCCCTCACAGACAAACCTCAATTTATAGGTTTGAACAAGCATTCAATGTATATACTAGTAAAAAGCCCGTGCAGTACAGTGCATGGAAATATAACAATGACAATATTAGAAGACATAATAGATAATATTTAACAATGGAAAGTGATGAAAAAAGACATAATATTAGATAATATTTAACAATGATGAAAAACTCTCGATAATACGTATTATCGAGAGTTGAACCGTTGGATTTAATATCCAATAGTTCCATGTCTTCTCGTGCTTTAAATGAGGGCCCCACCAAATGCTTGAAACCATTGGATTTTGAATCCAACTGTCTAACTCTCGATAGTAGGTACTATCGAGAGTTTTAAATCACTTCCCTTGAACAATAAGGCTCCGTTCTTTTGACAAAACTTTTAAAAGTCCGGAACATTAATAGTTTAGAACAAGAGACAAGAGTATGGGAAGAGAGGTGAGAGGGTTTCTAATCCTTTTAGTCGATGGTATCTCAGATTTATTGAGTTCAATTTAATTAGAAGTTTCACGTTTATGGAACTTAAAAAATCCAAAATTTTTTGTAGAACTTGAAAGCTTCATATTTGTAGAACTTTTGTATTCAGTGGAATAATATAGTTCTTGACATCAAATAAAATTAAGCATGAAACAATTGAAGTTCTAGACTTTAAAAGTTCTACCAAAAGAATGTAGCCTAATGAAGTTCTTTCCTTCCAAAAAATTAAAAATTAATGATATATAGCACTATTCACCCATTAAATTAATGATTATTTATGGGTTTGATCCTTTGCCAATTAATGAAGCCGCTACCTGGTGGCTTTGCAAGGCCAATGGAGATTTTATAAATGGTTTTTTATATACAATGAAATAACTCATTACCAAAAAAAAAACCATAAATATCATAAATTTTATTACAAAATATAAATCTTGCCATGATCCTATAAACAAAGCCTTCAATATTGACATTCTAAACAATAGAGACGGTGGCAAGCTCGATATCTTTTAAGTGCATGGTGAAGGCAACTGTCACAAACCAAAGAGAACATATCAGCCCAGAAGCTCAAACACTTGTCTCCTAGTTCCATATCGTTTTTCCTCCATTGAAGAAGCTTATCTTTTCACACTTGATAGCATCACCTCTCTTCACCAACCACCTTAAGAGCTCCTCTCTCGCTCTCTCTCAAAGATTGTTATTGACCAATGTCAGTGAAAAAAACCCAATTATCTTAGATGCTCTGGGTTTACTAAGACCGGAACTTAGCGTGGACCTAAAGAGAGACATTGGGTCTGGGTTTTATAGATGCGAGAGAAGTAAAGAAAAGGAAATAAGAAATGAAAGAAAATGTAGGAAAAAAAAACATACAATGATTTTAGGCCGTTACAAATTTTCAAATGACAATATAACTTTCCAAGGGGCAAGGGGTGAAGCGTTACAACTTAAACTTAAAACGTTCATCAACTTAAATGTTTATGTAACCCTTCCATAAAATCAATAAGTTTCCAAAGAGGGGGTGAGCCGTTTATAACTTAAACATTCATGTAGTCCATCCATGGAATCGATGGACCATAGCAATGTGTCAATAACCTTAATTCTCTCTATACATAACCCTTCCATGAAATCAATAATTTCTAAAGAGGGGGTAAACCGTTACAACTTAAACATTCACGTAGATCCATGGAATCAATACACCGTAGAAACTTGTCAATAACCTCAATTCACTCTTGTCGACACAAAATTTCGTTGACGAAATAATGATGAACAAAATATTTTTATTTATTTTCAGTTTGGTACAACTCTCAAGAAATCCTCTGATTAACAATCAGAAATTTCTAAAGTAGAAGATAAGGGCCTAGGCGTGATCTCGATCTTCTTTGAAAGTGTTGATGTAGCTTTTCCTTTCTTCCGGGCTTCGCGCTTAATCGGCTAGAAAGTGATTTTGGAGGAGAACTGGCTTCTTTGCAGCTTTGTCTTCTCCGGAATGATTTGATTTCTTTTCTTTGAAGGCTAGAGAATGCTTCTGAGTTCTCTTCTTTGGCTTCTTCTGAATTTCTCTCTCTGAATTTCTGAATCTCTAAATCTCTAGCTTTGGCTCTTATTTATAGACTTTTAGAGATAAGGATCTCAAGAATCCTACTCCATCTAGTGGTTTAAAGGATTTAAGAGATCTTGATAAGACTTATCCATTTAGAGATAAGGATTTCAAGAGTCCCACTCTATTTAGTAGTTTAAGGGATTTAAGAGATCTTGATAAGACTTATCCATTTAGAGATAAGGATTTCAAGAGTCCCACTCTATTTAGTAGTTTAAGAGATCTTGATAAGACTTATCCATTTAGAGATAAGGATTTCAAGAGTCCCACTCTATTTAGTAGTTTAAGGGATTTAAGAGATCTTGATAAGGCTTATCCATTTAGAGATAAGGATTTCAAGAGTCTCACTCTATTTAGTAGTTTAAGGGACTTAGGAGGCTTTCATGGGCCCCACCCATCTTCTTGGGTATTGAGTCCACAATCAGGTTTTTTGTATTGACGGATCGACCCACTTATCGAGTGTATGACCCATTTAGATTTGGACTTGAGTTTTGAGTTTATAGGCTTTCTACTTCGTGCCCAGACCCGAGCCGTAAAAGGCTCATGCCTTGTCATTAGGCCCAATTTAAATGTATAGGGCTTTTTAATGATTTTAGGCTTTTTATATAATTTTATCAGAGTGTAAGGACCTTTGCGTAAAATTAATAAATTTTAGGGTTCTACAAATTGCCCCCTCAAGGGTATAATGATGGAACCTATGAGTGACATTAGTGTAACCCTTGATTTAGTGTTTGATTTGGATTTAATTTATTTGGAGTTTATCTTGATTTGGGTTAGACACGAATCCTATTCCTAATGGGATAAGGAGACAGGTTACCTCCTCTTACAAATAGGAAGAGAACGGCATTAATGCACCCATGTTTTTTTTTGTGCAGGTTTGGGTTTTAGACATTCGAGTGCCGAAAGACCCGAAACGGCCTGGACTAAGTCGGCGATGCCACTGTACGGTTCCCGTTTGTTGGAGACAACAGTTTGCTGCTAATGGGGTTTTTTTTTTTTTTTTTTTTTTTTTTTTTTTTTGATCTCTTTTTTTTTTTTTTTTTTTTTTATGGTAGCTGAACCTGAAATAACTTTACAGGCTGCCTACGTACCCGTCGTGGGATCAAGCTTTAACGTAGTTCGATTTATTTTTTTTTTTTTTTTTTTTTTTTTTCTGCTCTAAGATTTGCCTAGACTATCCTTTTAGATTTTCAGTCTAGCGAGCAAAAGTCATTGAACCTTTTACAATTTTGGTTGTATAAGCCAAGAGTGACATGCATTTTAAGCTCATACGTCAAGGAGCTTTGTGGACACTTTAGGCTCGTATCAAGGAGCATTGTGGACACTTTAGGCTCGTATCAAGGAGCGATGTTCTATCATGGATGGTATTGCTTGAGGAACTTTCCGTTGATAGGGCCAAGACGAACTCCATCGGGCGTTGAAAGAAGGTAAGCGCCGTTGGTGTAGACTTCTCTCACTACATGCGGTCCATCCCACTTTGGATCAAATTTCTCTCCAGATCGATGTGAAAGAATGATGGGTCTTCGAACTGCAAGTACTAAGTCACCTATTTGGAAGGAGCGAAGTCGAACTTTCTTGTTGAAAGCTCGAGACAAGCGAGCTTGATAACACTCGAGGCGTTGCTGCGCTTCTAACCTCTTTTCGTCCAAAGCTTCGAGTTCAGCAAGACGTAGCTTTGTATTGTCATCACCTGTGAGGCCTTCTTGGATCGCAATCCGTAGTGACGGAATTTGGCGTTCCAATGGAAGTATTGCTTCGACTCCATAGACAAGCGAGTAAGGTGTGGCTTGTGTAGGAGTACGGTATGAAGTCCGGTATGCCCAAAGTGCTTCACCAATCCGTTCATGCCAATCCTTTTTTGACTTGGAAACAACCTTCTCAAGGAGCTTGCAAAGAGTTTTATTGAAAGCTTCTGCGAGTCCGTTTGCTGGCGCATTGTACATTGTAGAGCATCTTTGCTTGATTTCGAACTTCGCACAAAATTGATCCATCAGAGCATTCTTGAATGGTTTCCCGTTATCCGTCACTATATAACGGGGGACCCCATAGCGGAAGACAATATTATTTTTGATGAAGTCTACAACCGTCTCTTTCTTGACTTCTTTGAGAGGGATTGCTTCTGCCCATTTGGAGAAATAGTCTGTCGCAGCAAGAATGTAGAGGTGTTGTTTAGAAGATTTTGGGAGTGGCCCAACAACATCAAGTCCCCAATTGTCAAAGGGCCAAGATGCTACTGTTGGGTGAAGCGGCTCGGGTGGTTGGCGAATGAAGTCTCCATGGATTTGACATGCATGACATCTTTTGGCAAACTCGAGCGAGTCTTTCACCATGGTTGGCCAATAGTACCCCATTCTCTTTAGGCGATCATGCAACTTTGGTCCTGACTGATGAGCACCACAGATACCTGAATGAGTTTCTTCAAGGGCCTCTTTAGCTTCATCATTTCCAAGACATCTCATCAAGATGTCATTGAAAGAGCGACGATACAGCTCATTGTTGAAGTATAGGAATCGGGGTGCACGACGACGAATTTCAGTCTTGTGCTTGAGATCATTCGGCAATTTTCCATATTGAAGGTATTCAATGAGAGGTTGTCTCCAGTCTTCAACCTCAATCTCGAACACTTCAATGAAATTTGTTGCTTGTTGAGCGATGTCATGGTGGATCAAGTGAGGGATGACCCATCTCTGACAGACAGGAACTGTCGTCACTTCTTCTTCTTCAAGTACAGCTAAAGTTGCTGCAAGGTTGGCCAAAGCATCAGCTTGTTTATTCTCATTTCTTGACACATGCAACATAGTGATGTCTTCGAACTGACTTATGAGCTCAGCAGCATAAAGATAGTAGGGGATTAGATTAGGCTTGAGGACGTCGTACTCTGTCAAGAGCTGGTTGATGACGAGCTTTGAATCTCCATATACATTGAGTTGGTACAACTGCATGTCTCGGGCTAGTTCCAATCCAATTATGAGGGATTGATATTCGGCCACATTGTTTGAACATAACTCTGCCAACGTGAAGGCGAATGGAAGAACTTCATCTTGTGGAGTTACAAATACGACTCCTGCTCCTGCTGCATTCTTTCTTGCAGCACCATCAAAAAACATCTTCCATGATGGTATTACATCAGTGTAGAAGATCTCTTCATCGGGCAAGTCTTGAGATAATTCCCAATCAGCTGGGATTGGATGATCTGCGAGGAAGTCAGCTACCGCTTGACCTTTTACTGCCTTCTGAGGGATGTAAACGATCTCAAATTCTGACAGGAGAAGTGCCCATTTGGCGAGCCTTCCCGATAGAACCGGTCTCGTCATTATGTATTTGAGTGGATCGGCGTGAGAGATAAGTCTGACTGTGTGTGACAGCATATAGTGCCTCAACTTCTTTGTAGCGAAGATAAGAGCAAGACATATCTTCTCAATGGGTGAATAGTTCAATTCTGCCCCCACCAGAGTTCGGCTCAGGTAGTAGAGCGCATTTTCTTTGCCATCATGATTCTCTTGTGCCAATAATGCCCCCAATGACTGCTCCTGAGCACTGATGTAAAGAATCAGTGGTTTGTTGGGGATAGGCGCTGCTAAAACCGGTGCTTTGAGGAGATACTCTTTGATGCTTTCGAAAGCTTTCTTACAAGCATCATCCCATTTGAACAATGCATCTTTCTTCATCAACTTGTTAAAGGGGTGACACCGCCCTGCTAGGTTTGAGATGAACCTCCGGATGTAAGCGAGACGACCTTGGAGGCCTTTAAGCTCGTGGATATTCTTAGGTTCTGGCATATTGTGGATAACATTGATTTTGGCTTGGTCAATCTCAATACCGCGATGTCGAACAACAAACTCGAGGAATTTGCCTGAAGTGACCCCAAATGCACACTTTAAAGGGTTCATCTTTAATTGGTACCTTCGAAGTCTGATGAAAATGTCACGAAGGTCTTGAAGATGATCCGCTCTCCTTTTTGATTTTACTATCAAGTCATCGACGTAGCATTCAACCTTTGTGTGCAAGATATCATCAAAAATCTTTTGCATAGCACGTTGATAAGTGGCACCAGCATTTTTTAGTCCAAACGGCATCACTTTATAGCAGTAAATTCCCTTTGGTGTACGAAAGGCTGTGAGTTCTTCATCCTTTGGATCCATACGAATTTGGTTATAACCAGATGAACCATCCATAAAGGATAAGACTTCGTGTCCTGTTGTAGCATCGACCATGAGCTCCGTAATTGGCAATGGAAAGTCATCTTTTGGACATGCATTATTCAGGTCGCGAAAATCTACGCATACTCGGATTTGTCCATTCTTCTTCTTGACTGGGACAATATTTGCAATCCAACTTGGATACTTCACTTCTCGGATGAAATCAGCTTCGATCAGCTTGTTGACTTCAGCTTCGATCTGTGGAACCAGTTCAGGCCGATAGCGACGCTGCGCTTGCTTGATGGGGCGAACGCCATGTTTGATAGCTAGGTAATGGATTGCTACTTTAGGATCAAGGCCGGGCATGTCCTTGTAACTCCATGCAAAAACGTCTTTGTATTCTTGCAGTAGCTTGAAGTAATCAGCTTCTTCCTCAGGACTTAAGAGTGCACTGACAAAGATAGGGCGCAGTTCTTCTTCTGTACCAAGGTTTAATTGTTTGAGCTCGTCGACGGTAGCTTGCCCCCCTTCTTCGAAGACTGGAGGAGCACTTTCTAGTTCATCGTTTGAAGATGATGACTCTTCTTCGACAGGCTCTTGGATGGTAATGTGATTGACGGTAGCAACATCTTCGATCTCGCTCATCTCAACTTGATTTGTTTGAGATTGTTTTCCTTGGTTAGTGGAGATGATAATGCGTCGTTTTACAGTCAAAGCATCTGTTGTTGAGACTTCCAAAATTGCTTGTCGTTTCATTTGCGATGGAATTACACTTTGTGGGTCACCAACATCTTTGCGACTGACATGCCTCTTCCCATGTCTACGTCGTCTTTTGGACTTGTTCAGAGGAGCAGGTTCATCTTCTTTTCCTTGTGCTCCCAAGCGAGTGAGTGCAGACTCACGCCATTGGAGAACTTGAGAGTTTAAGGTTGTATCACTTTGTGCTGCTCCTAAACGCTCAAAGACCGAAGTACTTTGTATTGGTGGGGTAAGTCGATCAAAGACAGATGCATAAGCTGAGGAGACTTTGTTTTCACAATCATTGGCTACTTGCACTGTAATGTGTTGAGTAGAGACTTTCTCCTTTACTGAGATTTTGATTGGTGTTTGAGGAGTAGAACCAACTCCTTGACGATTGATAATGAACTTTTCTCCTTTTCGAACTAGTTGGGCCTGCGCCTTTGTGAGGCCATGGATTTGGTCAAGAGGTTGAAGCTTGCCTAAGCGTATGGGCTCACCTTTTCCATATCCAGCTGCTTCGAAGAGCTTTTCTGTCTTAGCTCCATACCAACCCTCTGAACTTTCTTGGGTTGAGATGTCTTCCTCTTCTTCAAACTTCATTGTAGATGCGACAAATCCTATAATTGGTGGCCTTATAATTGTGGATTTGACGAGCGGTGCTACTGGAAGAACTAACTCATCTTGCAAAGTGTTTAGGTTGGCTTTCGAAAAAGTAGAGTTGGTCTCTTTAGTCATTGCCACAAAAGGAAGTTGTCCCGGCTTTCGACGTGATTGCGGAATGTATTGAAGCACTGAGATTGGATTGGAGATGTTGGTAGTGTTCTTCGTTGACTTGCTCGTTTCCTCTCCTTTTGATACTTTTTGAGCTTTCTCCTCCTTTTGGAACTTGGGGGATGAAAGAATTTCAGCTTCTTTTCCTTTGTTGATGTAGAGTCCGCTAGAAGATGGTACTGAAGTTGGAAGTGCTTCTGAGAGGACTTCAGTGTCTGTGTAGAACTTAGCATCAGCAAAGTGTGTTTCAGTCTTCTCAAAAGGTCGACTTTCAGCAACAATCTTTCTCTGCATACCATCCTTATAATACTTGAAGCATTGATGCCATGTAGATGGAACCACACCTGTCTCGTGTAACCAAGGACGTCCAAGCAGCAAGTGGTATGATGTCTTGCAATCAATGACATGGAAGAGTACTTCGGACTCCAAGTCTTCGATTGTGAGCTTTAAGCGGACCATTCCGATGGCTCTCTGCCCCCCTTGGTTAAAGCCTTGGATCACCAACCTGCTTCGACTCAATTGATCTGGAGAGATGCCAACTTTTCTCATCGTGCGGATGGGCATGATATTGACAGCAGAGCCACAGTCAAGAAGAATGCGTTGAACTTTGTGTTCTTTAATGGACCCTGTGACATACAGCGGCCTATTATGAGGATGAGAACCAAGTTGTAGGTCTTCGTCATCGAAGGTGATGGTGGCCATGCAAGAGGCACATGTCTCCGACTTCTTTTGAACCCAATCTTTTTCCTTGTACTTGTGGGGATTAGTCAAGGCTTGAGCGAAGCTGAGCCGAGTCTTCTCCGGTAGTTGTAGGGCCTGAAAGAGACTCAAGTGTATTGACGTCTCTTCAATGTCAGAGGTATCATCTTCTCTTTTGGGATACTCTTCTTCATGAATTGAAGGGGATGATTGGTCGGCAGGTACATCGTTCATTTGTTCTTCTGATGTGTCTGACTCGACTCGGTAACATGAGACAGAGTAGGCCGGCTCTCGTTGCTGTTTTTGGAGAAACCACTTTGGTATAAAATCGCCAAATGTGATTGCCAAAGGAGGAAACTGCTGAAAAATCTCTTCAGGATCAGCAGGAGGCACTTTGAATGGTTTTTTCTTCACTATCTTCTTCTTCTTCTTTGACTTGATGATTGGACGAGTCTTTCTTTTGGTCCATTTTGCTCTTTGATGAAAAAGAGGTGGTGGATGTTGCACACGTCGTCGCCGTCGTGTAACCAATGTCCAACTGTCATCATCGATGAGAGAAGATTCTTCTGTTGACTCTCGTTCAATTTTTGTAGGGAGACATTGTTGTTGATGTAGCTGAGACAATGGAATTTGCCCTTGACTGGATGCTATCACTGATATTGAATGGGGGATACCAAAGCCAAGAGTTCCGGCTGTGACTTGCTTTAAATTTTGTGGTGGCCATGGTGCTTTTATTGCTTGAGGAGACAACATTGTTACAGATGATGAAGGTGGAATCAAACTGGGGTTGAAAGACCCAAAGACAACACTCGTCATATTCGAGGCTGCCACATCATTGACGGAGTCAAGTTCAATCTTTCCTTGTCGAGCTAGGTCCATAATCTTCTCTTTGAGTACGAAACATTTTCCAACCGGATGGCTAATCAGTTGGTGGTATCGGCAGTATTTTGGGTCATCAACGCGACCCGCTTCCTCTGGACGTTTAGAGGTTGGCAATTCAATCAACTTTAGACTTAGCAGTTGATCGAGCATGCCAGATACCTCAGAGTCTGGAAAAGGATATTCTTTTGCCTCGAGCTCCTTGAGCGTCATCCTGCCTTGCCCTCTTTCTTGAGATGTGCCTGCCTTCGGCGGTTCCTGCTTCTTTTGGCTCGAGATCTTTACCGGCTTGGTGGTAGTAGTGGTGATCATAGCCTCCTTAGTTTTGGAGGGTTTGGATGTGTTCCACTGCTTCTTCTCTGACTTGAAAGAATCGATCGGTCGTGGATCTCCATGTGCGGCTATACTGAGCTCCATGTCATGAGCCCGTGTAGCTAATTCTTCAAAAGAACGAGGCTTAATCCCTTTGAGGATGTAAAGAAGCCCCCAGTGCATCCCTTGGATGCACATCTCAATAGCAGATGGTTCAGAAAGACGATCCTTGCAGTTAAGAGCAAGATTCCTCCACTTGTCGATGTAGTCAATAACAGGTTCATCTTTCACTTGTCGTACAGCGGCAAGCTCCACCATGCTCACTGTCCTTCTGGTGCTGTAGAAGCGGTTGAGAAACTCACGCTCCAGTTGATCCCAACTGTCAATGGAACCAGACTCTAGATCGGTATACCAGTCGAACGCATTCCCTTTGAGGGAGCGAACGAATTGTTTCACCATGAAGTCTCCGTACGTGCCAGCATTATTGCAAGTCTCGATAAAGTGAGCAACGTGTTGTTTTGGATTGCCTTTTCCATCGAACTGTTGAAACTTTGGCGGTTGGTATCCTGTCGAGAAGCGCATTTGCTCAATGCGTTGAGAGTATGGCTTGGCATAGACCAAGGAAGATTGTGACGCACCCCCGTACTGAGCACAAATGGTATCGGAAATCATTGCTTGTAATTGCTGGACTGAGAGCGAAGCAATTGAAACTTGGTGACTGTCCCGAGTGCGATCTCGCGAGCCGGATGCATTCCGGTTTTGTTCCTCTGCATCGCGATTTCCTTGGAGAGTGAACCCCTTGTTTTGTTCTTCCGCTTCACGAGGGCCTTGGAGATTGAAACCCGGGGGATTTGTTGGTCCTTGATTGGATTCATCTGCTTGGTTATTCTGCTCCAAGCGGCTTACCAGGTCTACAATCTGGGCATCTTTATCCTCAACTGCCTTTGTTAAATTTGCAATTGCGTTAGACATTTGTGCGATCTGCTCTTCAATCGTCGCTGCTTCCATCATCATGACAGACCTGATGGAGGTATGTGTCTCAGAATTTGAATGATTTTGATTCTGCACTTCTTTGGAGGCTCGACCTTGAGAAGGAGAGGTCACGGAGGATGTTGACCCTGCGCTAGACTGTGCATCGGAAGGATGACTGGAGGACATACCCTCAGGCATCCTGGCCCGCGCAGTCTTAGCCATTTGCATCGGTTTGGAGACGCGTTGCTTGCGATGTTGAGAGAGGGCCCCAACCAAGTGAGAGGCGCCAGACTGCGTCATATGACGTGTTGCTCGCCGATCATCGCTGGTAGCCGGTGTAGATTCAGGTGCAGAAGAGGTTGTATTCCTCTTTCCATGGATGGCGGTGGCTACAACAACAGTTCTCTTGGGGGCCATTGATGCTGCTCAATTGTTTGCTGACTGAAAGATGAGAGGTAGAGAGAGTCCCACCGGGCGTGCCAAAAATTTGTCGACACAAAATTTCGTTGACGAAATAATGATGAACAAAATATTTTTATTTATTTTCAGTTTGGTACAACTCTCAAGAAATCCTCTGATTAACAATCAGAAATTTCTAAAGTAGAAGATAAGGGCCTAGGCGTGATCTCGATCTTCTTTGAAAGTGTTGATGTAGCTTTTCCTTTCTTCCGGGCTTCGCGCTTAATCGGCTAGAAAGTGATTTTGGAGGAGAACTGGCTTCTTTGCAGCTTTGTCTTCTCCGGAATGATTTGATTTCTTTTCTTTGAAGGCTAGAGAATGCTTCTGAGTTCTCTTCTTTGGCTTCTTCTGAATTTCTCTCTCTGAATTTCTGAATCTCTAAATCTCTAGCTTTGGCTCTTATTTATAGACTTTTAGAGATAAGGATCTCAAGAATCCTACTCCATCTAGTGGTTTAAAGGATTTAAGAGATCTTGATAAGACTTATCCATTTAGAGATAAGGATTTCAAGAGTCCCACTCTATTTAGTAGTTTAAGGGATTTAAGAGATCTTGATAAGACTTATCCATTTAGAGATAAGGATTTCAAGAGTCCCACTCTATTTAGTAGTTTAAGAGATCTTGATAAGACTTATCCATTTAGAGATAAGGATTTCAAGAGTCCCACTCTATTTAGTAGTTTAAGGGATTTAAGAGATCTTGATAAGGCTTATCCATTTAGAGATAAGGATTTCAAGAGTCTCACTCTATTTAGTAGTTTAAGGGACTTAGGAGGCTTTCATGGGCCCCACCCATCTTCTTGGGTATTGAGTCCACAATCAGGTTTTTTGTATTGACGGATCGACCCACTTATCGAGTGTATGACCCATTTAGATTTGGACTTGAGTTTTGAGTTTATAGGCTTTCTACTTCGTGCCCAGACCCGAGCCGTAAAAGGCTCATGCCTTGTCATTAGGCCCAATTTAAATGTATAGGGCTTTTTAATGATTTTAGGCTTTTTATATAATTTTATCAGAGTGTAAGGACCTTTGCGTAAAATTAATAAATTTTAGGGTTCTACAACTCTATAAGTAACCCTTCCATGAACTGTTACATTTGATCTCCTATCTGTGGAATTTAATACCTGTCATTAAAGAACTGTTTCAAAGAGTTTGTCTAGAGAGGGTGAGAGTGTGAGGAGGCTTAGGTGGCATAACAAGGTTTAACATATGAGAAATATATGCTTAGGTGGCATAAGGAGGAAAGATTTCACTCTATCATACAGGAGTAGTATAGATATGTAGCCTTTTTCATACCAGGTGGGGTTACTAATGTTTCTCCCTGCTAGTAATTTGACTAATAATATATATTTACGTTATAATAAAAAGTCGGGCTGGCCCAATTAGAAGCCTACCATTAGGCCTGATAGATATTTAGCTTTAGGCCCAAACCCTATCCAATTATTAAACAAATCAGCCTGGCGAATCCAATTATTAAATGGGTCTCATAAACAGGCTCAAACCGGGCTTTAAATGGGTCGGGTCATGGGCCAGCCCGGTCCATTGACACCCATAATAATAATGCAATTAATCTATAACAACATATACACATTGTTGTATTATATATGTAGATGCTAATGTATAACTATGTATACACACTATTTAAAAAAAAAACTGAGATTATCTTTTAACTACGGTCTGTGGTTAGCTTGGGAGAGTGGAGATCTTGTGGGCCCGTCACCCGTGAGGGATTGAATCCCTATACCTCCCTCAACAGAGAGGCCACACCCCACTACTGGTGCAAGAGACGGGGTATATATATATAGGATTTTGCTAGTCGCAAGTCTTCCATAGACGCAACTTGGTGGCCACAAATGTCAAACTTTTTCTGTTTTTTAATGTGTTAAAATATGAAACATCTCCACGTGATATGGCTAATCTTGTGTCTATGGAAACTTTTGGAGCAAATGCGATTAGGGATAACACTCCTCATATATATATATATATATACACTGTTATTATAGTGTATAATAGTGTTATGCAATGTTTATACGCTATTATGACAACATATAAACAATGTATATGATGTTATAATGGTGATATAATAGCACATAATACTGTAAAACAGCTTATTACATTCCATTAAAAAAAATCATTTAGCATGTAAGCAGTATATAAATGTTGTATCAGTGTATATACATTATAAAGTGTAAAATAATTTTATAATAGTGTATAAAAAGTGATAACAGTGTTATATGTTGTTCTAATAATGCTATACAGTTTTTTATTTGTATATTACACATCTTTACTATTATAATGCGATAGCTTTGCGTAGATGGATTTTCCAAAATTCCTAAAATACCCTTATATAAAAACAAAACATTGATTTAATGTTTTACTTTAATTCCTAAACTACCCCTTGCCTTTATTTAATGTTTTACTTTAATTCTCAAACTACCCCTTGCTCATCCACCTATTTAGAATCACATCCAATCGCGATTGAACTCGGGGAGAGTTCAATCGCACCCGCGTGTTAACACGTGTCCCTTTTAACTCCTATTAACTGTGGTTAACTCCTTCCCCTCGTGCTCACATGCATCACACGTGCCACTAGCGAATTCAATCGCACCCACGAGTTAACACGTGTCTCTTTTAACTCCTATTAACTGTGGTTAACTCCTTCCCTTTGCTCTCACGTGCATCGCACGTGCCACCCACTAGTTATATATAATAATCATTTATGTTATAGAAGTGTAAAATATTGTTTGTTATTACTATCGTGTGTTATATTATAAATTTTGTTAGTCAATTATATATTATATAACATATACAAAGTATACCAAGTATATAACTGAAATAATATATTATAAAATATATGTGTATATATCTTTACCATTATAATGCGAGAGGCATGAGTAGATGATTTTTCTAAAATTCCCAAACTACCCTTATATAAAAACATACCTCATGCCTTTGATATAATGTTTTACTTTAATTCCCAAACTAAGCCTTGCTCATCTATCTATTTAGAATCACATCCAATCGTGATTGAACTCGAGGAGAGTTCAATCACACCCGCGGGGTTAACAAGTGTCCCTTTTAACTCCTATTAAATGTGGTTAACTCCTTCCACTCGCTCTCACGTGTATCGCACGTGTCACTAGCGAGTTCAATCGCACTCGGGGGTTAACACGTGTCCCTTTTAACTCTTATTAGTTGTGGTTAACTCCTTCCCCTCGCTCTCACGTGCATCGCACGTGCCACCCGCTAGTTAAATATATTGAGACAGACCAAGGAGTCAAGCCCAAGCTCGGCCCACATTAATATGGGCCTAAGGAATTAATCTTCGTCCTAGCCATAGGGCCTAAAATATGTGTAATGGGTAGGCTTTTTCCTGATTGGGCTGGTTCGAGCCACTGAGTGAGGAGGCCATTGAAACTCAGATTTATTACATTTTAGATAATTTGTTATGTTCCAGAGCTGATTTGGGAAAAAGGACTGTCGCAACCCAAAATAGCCCCAAGGAGTTAGGGACACTTTGGCTTGTGATGTGCTCTATTTGATACCAAACCATTCTGTAAATTATCAAAGTCATAATATAATAGAAACGATAATCATAGCGGAAGCATAAACTAAATTTTTTTTTAACATATATGATATGTATTCCTAAGTTTATACATACCTAACCAAAAGGAAAGGTGGACATACCCACCTGTCAAAAGACAAAATAAAACCTCACTATCACTCCACTCAGCAATAGTCTAGATAGGGTCACACATCTAAATATCTATCCTCCTGTGGCTGCAACGGGATAGGCGGCTCCCTTTCTTCCACATATTCATCTTCAACGCAGGGCTTTAGGTTGCCATTGTCAAATGAACCTGCCAACATGAAATGTACGGCTGAGCATGGAATACTCAGTGTGTACAAGCTATTATCTAACATTGTTACACAATAAACAATATCATGTGAGCATTGAAGATAACAATTCATAATTCATGCATTTAGCCGAACGTAGAAATCATAACTCACAACTTAACTTAATATATACATACTTTCAAAACCTTATCTTCAGAGCTCTCGTAAAAAACAAAATATGACTTATGAGTTCTTATAAATCTTATGAGTTCTTTGAGCTTGTGAATTCTTATGAGCCTTGTGAGTTTAGTAACCAATCTTTGACTTATGATCCATAGAGATATGATAACCAATCTTAGACTTGATCCTTAAAGTTTGTGAAACGATTAGTCGTGATCCTTATGAGCCTTGTGAGCCTTATGAGTTCTTGTGAATACTTATGAGAGTCTTGCGAGACTTGTGATTCTTAGAGACTTGTGAGCCAATCTTAGACATAATCCTTATGAGCATTCGTAACCGATCTTTGACTTATGATCCGCAAAGATATGGTGACCGATCTTAGACTTTGCCAACCCAAAATTTGGCCTTGTCAAATGTTAGGAGTTCATTATTCTACCTTATGAGATTTTTCCTTAATACTTTTCTTATGCATTTTCTAACATTATGCTTATGAGAAACATTGATCAAATGAAACATATATTACTTGTGGTACTTGTGAACATCATATTGGCATGAAAATACTTCGATGAATAACATGTATCAGTCCCTAGATTTGGGAGAACTTAAATAGAACATATAGAGGCATATTAGCAATTTGATAAGTTGGGAAAAACCTTAAATCATGTTTTCATCTTCATAGATTTAAATTCCACACATGTATTTTATCGGACACATGACATTCAACATTTCAAGAACATTTAACTCATATTCTCATAGTCCAACATTTCATCAATCGCCTTGAGTGCATATTTTATGTCTACATTGTCTTTTCTTATTATTCCATCATACAACAACCATCCATATTCTCCATGACATCCAATTTCGCCTCAATCAATCCATACATCCCACACCATCCATATCCTTTTAATTTAATCTATACATTTTAGGTGAACATGATTGATTTAAAAAAAGAACATGCAAGCTTAATCCAACATTCATTCTTTTAAACAAACTAGGTTATTACTAAGTCAACTAGAAGGGTGTACTAACCTCTTGAGGATAAATTTCTAATTTTAAGAAAACTCTTGATTAAGAACCTCAAGCTTGATGGAGAAGACACCACCTTGAGGAGGAAGATCCTCTCTTGAAGAAGACGATCTAAGCTTGATGGAGAAGATCTCAATCTTTGATTTGAGCTTCACTTGCCCTCCAATCTAAAACCCCTTCTTGGAAATCCCTAATCTTCTCTCTTCTCCTTCCAAGATCTTCTTTAGGTTTAGGTTAAACCAAAAACCCCCAAATGTCCCTCTATTTATAGCGTTGAAACCCCAATTTTCGTAACTCGGCACCCGAGTGCAATCGATCACACACCACCTGCGATCGATCGCAGATCACAGTGCGATCGATCAACCTGGTTGTGATCTATCGCCCATGGACCCGAGAGTTTTTGGCCATTTTCCACTGTATGTGATCGATCACAGACCAACTGCGATCGATTGCAACTTCACCCGAATGGTTTATCAGTTTTTCCTCTGACTGCGATCAATCGCACCCCTTCTGCGATCGATCGCAACTTCCTTTTCTTTCATTTTTTTCACCCATAACCCTTTTGAGTGTTTTCACTCTCATTTATATCATTCTTAGGGCACTAACCTCCTTTATATACTACAGATAGCTTTTTACAAACCATTTTCCTCATTAATCTAAATTCATAGTACATATAAGGCCCTTTGGCCTTGAAAACACTATTCATCAATTATGTAAACAAGTTCCGGGGTTCTACAAGGACTATCTAGACGGCACCTGCCAGAGTGAACCGCCATAGAAAAATGGATATCTAAATGCCATGAACTATTCAAAAAGAGAGGACATAATAAAAGTTGACATAGAGTGGGCTACATTGAATGCCGACGACAAAGCGTGGTGATATATTGTGATTCTTGATGATTTATGAGCCTAGTTTTTCATTCTTTAATCACCTTATGGTTCGATGAAGATTTATTCGGATGGAGCCACTAGTTCCATGGGTTAAGCAACTGACAATGGAATAATTGCCAGAGATCACAAATGAGTTATCATGATGGGCCTCATTCAAGCACTTTCGGGTGGTTTGCGTTAAATGCTGGTTAAACTAGTTCACCGACTAAAAATGAAGAGACCATCTAAAATTGCTACCATTGTGAGATATATCAGAAGAGAAACTCTGAAATTCCTCACCACGAGGTCTCTCATCTCTCCCGATATGCTAATACTTTTGCACACAAACTAGCTCGACATAGCTGTGGATTAAGTTTTGCTCAGAATTTTCACCCCAAGGAATCTTCTTAGTGTAATCAATGTCTTTTATGAAAAAAGAATCACCTTATGTCTTGAGAGCAATGATTAGGTTCCAACAAAATTATATATATATATATATATATATATATATATATATATATATATATATATTATATGAACATTTGTTTTATTTTTTTACACCATTAATTAAAGCGAATGCAACGTACATCCAAAATATCTATTGTTTTGTTAATACTAGTTTATTATATTAGGAGAGTGTAGAGCTAAGGAGACCCACCATTCATATTAACCTAACACCTACTAACCTAAAAAAAATGATTTCCCCTTACAAAAACAAAAGAACTTTCCACATTATTAAACAATCCTTAAGAGGTAATGTGCACCTCCCTCTCTTTCCCTCTCCTTTCACACCTATCCAGGCATGAGCATGCATCGTGACATATGCTCCACCTCAGCTCATTTTAACTTGTAAGGAAAATGATTACATTTTGTATTCATATGCATAGTTTCGGCCATGTTTTATTTTTATTTATTAAGTTTGTTTTTAGCATTTGTCAGACTTATTTCTATTTTTTAATTTGGTACGAGTTATTAAAACTATTATTTATTTGATTAGTATAGACAACGATGAGTTCTCTAACATTGCGGGGATGTAGCGACAAAAGTTTTCAGAATCCAAACAAATCGTTTTTCATTACGATAGGTGTCAAGTGGAAGTCGATGATGTATGCAGCTGAGGCATCTTAACAAACCGTTAGACTTGAACTTTGTGTCACACCGCCTGAACTCAGAACTAAGTCATCTGCCCTCAAAGGGGATACATCCTACCACGAGAGCAAACCATGGAGGCGTGAAACTAATTTAATGACTTAGAAATGTTTAAACTTAGATTGCCAAGGCACTTTTAACGTTTTGTGGTGATTACTATAAATATTCAATTTTGCATATCCCTATAAAATTCTTTATGCCTGATTTTTTTTATCAAAATAATTTTTTTTATTGACTAGATATATATATTATTTAAAAAAAATTGTTCATTGAAGTAGATCTAACTAAATAAAAGTATTTACAATAATGTATTTTTTCAGTATCATAAATATGATTACGTCGCAACCTCAATTACTAGCTATTTGTAAATTGGCTTAGATGTTAAATATTTATTATGTTAACTGTGCAAAACGGCAGGCTACTCAACCGCAACAAGAAGGAATGGATTCCATACCACTCCAAGCGAAGGATACACTGCCAGTACTACTACCATGGGGAGTGACAATAATAAATAACACATATTATTAAATTAATTACGACTTTTATATGCAATAATTCGAACTAAAAGGAAATATAAGTGTGAGCAATAATTCGCTCTACGGCAGCAGTAAACGATTGCTTCGCTCTCACATCGCTCCTTCAATTTTCATGAACTCTATTAAATTTTGTTAGTTCTTGTGCTTAACTTTTTTTTCATCTAATCATAAAAATCAAGAATAGATGGGTGAACCCTAGTTAAGGTCAATAAGCGACACCCAGAGGCGATTAGGGCCGAGACACCCTCCTCACATCACCGACACAGGAAGCGATCATTTGCCAATAATATGTGAGAGGTTACGTGTTTTAGCATTTTATGTACTCCATGTTTTTGTCATATATAGGAAAAGACATTCTCTTTAGTTATAACCAGATTCTAAGAAGTCTCTCCTTATGCCACTGAGATCACCACGTGTCCCTTTAGATCACTCACTCCTAAAGTTCACTCCTATCCTTTTTTTTTTTAAAACAAAATTACAAAAATTTTAACCCTAGGAGTAAGTGAATTTTAACCTAAGTTGGAAAAAAATTAAGATTTTTTTTTCTAAATACCAAGGATAAGGGGTGAACCCTAAGGTTTGGGTGAATTGTAACTGTAGTGTAGTTAAGGGGTTCAAAAGGGACAAATGGCGACTTAGTGGCATAACTGGACTCCTTGGAGTCCGGTTCTATATAACAAGAGAGAATTTGAAGTCATAGGAAAATTGTCCATCAAGGTCCTTATCAATGTGGGTTGGTCGGGTAGCAGATCTAATCAAATATGTGGTACTGGAGTAATCTTTGGTTTCATACGTTCATCCAACGGCTGCGTACGTCCTTATCACTTGCTTATCACTTGCTATATGGAAGCCAACAAATCGTTTTGAGTCTAAATTCTGGGTTGATATTCGATATGTTTTTTTTTTGTTAGGGTTTCTATCAAGCGATGATTTCCGCAGGTCTTCAGTTGCAGTTTTCAGCAGTGTCCATTTTTTTTTTTTTTTTGGGGAAATGTACTTTTAACACACTAACTGAGGTTAAGATTCACACACTCCTAGGATTAAGCAGCCTAACCTTAGTTTTTAGAAAAATATATGACAAAAATCTTAATTTTAAATTAGTGAAGCTTAACAAGGGTTAAAAGGAACACGAGGACACAGTGGTACAATAGGCGGCAACCCCAATGGTTAGCAGTGATTAGTGTGTTGGAAAGTGGCAGAGGCGGAGTTAGGAAATTTTTATTTGGGGAGGCTGAAATACACATATAAAAAAAATTAATGGATTTGAGGGTATGGAACTTGGGGGCTCGGGGGCTGAGAAATTTTTTTTTGGGTAATTTTTTGATTTTAAGAATTTTTTCCCTGTAATGTTCTTGAGGTTGCCACGTGTCCCTATTGATACCTCTTAACTATGGTTAAGATTCACCTACCTATCCTTGGTTTTTAAAAAAAATATCAAATTTATTTTTAACCCCTAGTTAAAATTCACTAACTCCTGAGGTTAAAAAAAATATTTTTTTTTTTCTAAAAACCAAGGATAAGTAGGCAACCCTAAGAGTGGGTGAATTTTAACCATAGTGTCCCTATTGATACCTCTTAACTATGGTTAAGATTCACCTACCTATCCTTGGTTTTTAAAAAAAATATCAAATTTATTTTTAACCCCTAGTTAAAATTCACTAACTCCTGAGGTTAAAAAAATATATATATTTTTTTCTAAAAACCAAGGATAAGTAGGCAACCCTAAGAGTGGGTGAATTTTAACCATAGTTAAAGTGTGTCAATAGGGACATTTGGCAACCTAAAGAGCATAACCGGATTCCATTGGGGTCCACTATATATTGGACAAAAAAATGGGGGGCCACTACATATATAAGACAATTTTTATTTTTTATTTTTATTTTTTTTGGGGGGGGGCCGGGGGGGGGGGGGGGGGGGAAGTATACTAACTTTTAAAATTTGAGGGCCCACCATTTCATACTAATAAGGAATTACAAAATAAAATAAATTTGGGGGTGGGGGGCCATGGCCCCCGCCCAGAGCGGGACTTAATCGCTAAATTGTGTCTAACCCTAAACACTCCATATAGAAAATATACACACTGTCACCCACACAAGTAAGTCAGTTATGTTTTTATTTTTCTTTAATTTTAAGAGACATGCTATTCCTATTCTCAATTAAAAAAAAACTAACATATGTTAAGGCAAAGACGTGTTGATTTTCAGCTCAAAACAAAGACTTGTGCTAGTTTTTGGTTGAGAGAAAAAAATGCTTGAGAATAGGGTTATCACTATAAATAGTATTATCATGCGGCTACCCTAGTTACATGTGTTCTATTCATTGAATTGTATGTTAGAGATGGGTTGGAGAGCCTAGTATTCATTGAATTGTATGTTTGAGACGGGTGTTTTCAAGCTGAGTCAAGCCGAACAATGGGATATTAAGCTTATTTATTAAATAAACAAGCTCGAAAATCAAGCTGAACTTGACCCAAGCAATTTGATTAATTAGATATAACTATTTATTATATTTACATTTTATTTTATTATTATCTTATAGGAAAATAAAAAATTATAGTGTTACCTAAAATTTTAGAAAAAATTCATAACTGTATAAATGATATTCTTATTATGTAAAATATATTATATATTACTAATTTTTACTAGTATATAATAAATATACTTAATTTTAGAATTTAAATGAAGTAAGTATATTTAATTATTTTAATAAGTTGATTATATATATAATCGAGCTAAACTTTTAATGAAACAAATAAGGATGTGTTCAAGCTTGGCTTATTAATTAAATGAGCTCAAAAATTAAGCTTGAGCTTAGCTTGTGTACTAAATAAATGAACGAACCGAGTTTAAGTTATTCGCGAACGCCTTTGTTTTGAGCCATCCTTAGTTGGAGAGCCTAGTAGCTTATCCGCCCAGCCATTTGGGTTGGTTTTATGATCGAGTGTTAGATGATTTCTAATATAACATTATTAACCCATGTTGCGGCTTAATCATATGACTTGTAAAACAGAAATGATATCAGATCTTAGTCCATTGTAATTGAATTGGAATGCATATGTGTCATGTTTAGATTGGAAGAGGAAAAATAAAAAGGAGAATCAAATTTGAACTTTTTTTCCCCTCCAATCACATTTCACACATGTAATTAAATTCACTTCAATTGTATTTGGCTATGATTTGATCTCAAACAAAAATCTAAACTGTAATCACATCCACCATCACATCATAACAAATGAGAATGGATCTCAATCTTTATGGGATATATACAACGGGCTCAAGCAGGCAATTTATGTCATGTGTGTTTATAATCACTTATCTTTACCATCGTTTTCGTGAATGGAAAGCCACGCGAGCTTTTATAGGCCGATGAAAAGTCGATGATCCTTCGAGACACGTGGAGATTGGATTTGGTCCTGATTGAGAAATTTTAACTCTTTAAGATTAAAAATTATAATTTTTTTCCTAAAAATTCATGCGTTTAAATTTTAAGAAACCAACTCCTCCAGTTGATAACTGGATTTCGGCAAATCCGTAATCAACCCCTGAGGTCGTCACGTAACCCTTTTGACACCCCCTTAAGTATGGTTAAGATTCACCTACTTATTGGGTTCACCCACTCATCATTGGTTTCTAGAAAAAAAAATTAATTCTAAATAAATATAAATATATTACTAGAAACTAAGGATGGGTGGGTGAACCTTAGGGGTGAGTGAATTTTACCCACAATGAAGGGTGTCAAAAGCGACACATGGCAACCTCAGGGGTGATACCGGATTTGCCAAATCCGATTATCACTATAGAGGATTTGGTCTCAACTTTAAAGGGGGACATGGGCATATGAATAGAAGAGATCGGATCACATGAGAGTTCATAGGACATCATGTGGGAACAAAAAGTAGATAAAATTTTAATTTCACATGCAAGTGTCGTATATATGTAATCTTTCATTCTCGTTAACTAATTCATTTTGGATCTCTTACAGAATCTGGCTAAAGGTGTTTTGTATGAAATGGGATTGTCTCTTGTAGATACCAACAATCAAATTAGTCTCTTCCTGAATCCGAGGGCTCTGCCATTCA